>OW804102.1:58686381-58761657 GCA_942159475.1 Sthenelais limicola | reverse complement strand
AGAGAGAATGAGGGCGGGGAGAGAAAGAGCTATAAACATGCAACAGTAGAGTATAATATGGGCCGCCTACATGTAGTAGTAGTGAGGGGTCAACCTCCACCTCACCCCGCCACCAACCTATTGTCATATATAATGGGGGGGGATTAGCATGGACATGTACAGTTTCGTAATGCAACAATCCTCCCTTATAACACAAATTAAAAACAAAAATTCGGTTCAAAATTCAGTTCAACATCGCCGAACAGAATCTTTTATGCAATACCAACTAAGTATACTCAGATATTTCTAACTTCCTAACTTAATTTTTAGTCGAATTTTGAATTTAAGATTCCACCCCCCCCGCCCCCAATACAAAATAAATACACTAAAAATGGCTCCCCTTCAACATTATTAAACAAAAAATATTGCACCAGAGTACAGTCCATGGGCAAGTGGTCAGTGAGAAGTAGAACTAAAGCCTAACTGGTAGAATAGGTTAGAAGCCGACATAAAGCGGCTTATAGAGATAGTGAGTATATGAGAGTGTGGCCAGAGTGTGGTAGTGGGGGAGGGGGGAGGAACATTCCTATAACAGCCTGGACATGTTATCTCCGCTTGTTGGCACAGCCTATAAGTGGACAGCCTTTGTTCCACATATCCCGACATGCACTGTTATTTTACTACTAGTGACGTCATTGCGTCTCTGGGCAGAGAGAGTGGGGGGGGAGGGGTAATGGGGTAATGGGGGGAGGGGGTTAATGTGCATGTAGTCAGATTTTATTGTTATATGCGGGTGATGTGTGCTGGGGTATGAAGGGGGAACAGAGAGGGGGAGGGGGGAGAGGGAGAGACAGAGAGAGGGGGAGAGGTGAGAGAGGGGGAGGAGAGAGAGACTCTGGGGAGAGAGATAGGGGAGAGGGAGAAGAGAGAGAGGAGGAGAGGGAGGGGGGACAGTGAGAGGAGAAAAAGAGGGAGAGAGTGAGAGGAGGGAGACAGTAGAGGGAGAGGAGAAAGAGAAGAGAGAGAGGAGAGGGAGAAGAGAGAGGGAGGGGGGAGAGGGAGGGGGAGGGGAGAGATAAAGAGGGAAGGGGTAGAGAGAAAGAGAGGGAAGGGGGAGAGAGAAAGAGAGGGAAGGGGGAGAGAGAAAGAGAGGGAAGGGGGAGAGAGAAAGAGAGGGAAGGGGGAGAGAGAAAGAGAGGGAAGGGGGAGAGAGAAAGAGAGGGAAGGGGGAGAGAGAAAGAGAGGGAAGGGGGAGAGAGAAAGAGAGGAAATGGGGAGAGAGGGAGGCAGCCACAGGGGATAGGAGAGGGGAGATAGATATGAGTGAGGGAGAGAAAGGGGGCGGGGGAGGGTACTACAGGTGTGTGTAGTATGGGGGGGGGGGGGATGTATGAAGAATGTATAAAGGAGAAACTAGAGATTGCGAGGAGAGATAAGACAAACAATCCAAGACAAGAAACCAGTTATATCAGCCTCCTTACGTGTTATCTTTACGTCTCTTTACGTCACATCAGACGTCGTACACCTGTATATAGGTGATAAACGTAGCCTTGACAATCTCACTGCCCACCAGACCGCCTCAATGGACTTTTAGTTTTATAATCTTCAACTATGGCCGATAATATCTACTTCTGACATCTTTATCTTGAATGAGAAATATATGAAACAGTGTTTGTAGTAGATTAGACGTCTATATGCATTACTTGAGATACCAGTCTCATGCACAATGTCCATTAAAAATTATATCGACTCCTTTGCACACACATATATATATATATGCAGCGACCAAATTCGTGCTACCTTTAACTATTCCGGAAGCTTGTACTTCCTGGGATCGTTGTTGGTATGGTGAGAACAAGGAATTCTATGTTGTGGGGATACATGTTAGATTGTTGGGAGGACATTAGGAAGCTTCTGGTTCATGCTATCTGCCAAAACCTGAATTAAACATTAGTCATGTAGTTCTGGCATCAAATAAAAGATTAATAATAATGATTTAGTCCCACTTTGTGAGGCAATATTGGGAACTAAACTATTTGCTATACATCGGTGGATTGACTTGAATCCATTTGGCATAGATCGTGAGAGAGAGAAATGGTTTTAACCAGAACAATTTTAATTTCATCTTTAAAAAAATAAATACATCAAATAAAATGTTTGAAATAATGTAGGTCACCTCGTGTATGAAGAGTTTGTACTGGAGAATCTCACATGTTGTTTTGGGCGGAGCAGAACATTCCATCGCTCTAATCTAGAATATTTTTTTTATTTTTTTTTCTAATCTGGAATATGTAATGTTGCAGACATTCTTAGACCCAGTTTTCAGCTGACAGATTTACTGGCGTTAAAACCCTTTGATGTTTGTAAAATCATTAATTTATAAAATGATTTCCTTCATAATTGTTGATAAGATATTGACTAGTGACAGATGTTTGCCTTTGATCATGTTGATTGGTAGATAAATAGTGAATAATATCTAACTCTAACGTCACGGTGTTATATCAACATTGTATCATAGTCACAGAAATAGTCATATGTAATGAGAAATCAACATTAGTATATATGTAATATTAAAAAATGACACAAGAAGGTATAATTATAGTAATTGTTTATTTACAATTTCTTACAAATTCTTTCCTGGAAATAGGATCTTAACCTCGTGTGAAACACAGGTCTTCAAGGTCATTTATAGATATTTATGTTATCGGATATTTTCAATCCTAAAGTTAATCCAAAATAAGAAAACTTTAAAAAAGAGCAGATGTGGACTCAACTCCTTGGCTGATACTTGTGTGATATTGAAGGTTTATTATCGTGATCACAGACACGGCGAAAACTTTACAACTTTCACCGGACAGGAGGACCGGTGGAAAGGAACTTTCACTGGTCGGTCCTCGAAAGCTTTCTCTAACGTTTCATACAAATGTTTCACCGGACAGGAGGACCGGTGAAACTCCCCGATCCCACATGTCTTTTAACGGTCAGTGACCGTGGTTCGGCAGGTTTCACCATGTCTGGTGATCACATGATATTTGACCTGTGATTTCTGTAGCTTCCTCTAACTTATGTAGGAATATGGCAAATTATGAATAAATCCAACTAGGTCTCTTGTACGCTGATTATTAGTCTATGTCAAGGTAATTAGTAGCAGATGCTTATAAATGAGGGAGGTGTGTGTGTGGAGGGGGGGGGGATTGCTTTTACACTTTACTTTCCTATACATCTGGTCTCTTAAACTTACATATAGCCATAGGCAGCTATAATATACACAAGACATTGTATGAATCACATTATTTAAATCGTACATGTTGATACAAGTTTATAAAGTGAAGTTTCGGAACATTACAACATGTTTAACTGATGTCCTATCTCTCTGTGTGTGATGGTCACGGTGGATATGGAGATTATTTACAAGTACATGTGAAATACTGATACCAGCTTTAGATAGCTTTATGTGGGCGAAGGCCGCCGCACAATGGACATGTATGTCACCTTCACCAATCCTCTAAAATTAACCACATTGAAGACAAGAATAGTAATGTGAAGACCAAGTTGTGGGAGGTGAAATACTAGGAAGAAGAGGAATACTATATATAGGGGTGTGGTTAGGGTGCGAGTGTGAGGTTTGTATAGTGGTGGTATAGTGGCGGGGGAGAGGTATGTATAGTGGTGGTATAGTGGCGGGGGAGAGGTATGTATAGTGGTGGTATAGTGGCAGGGGTGAGGTATGTATAGTGGTGGTATAGTGGCAGGGGTGAGGTATGTATAGTGGTGGTATAGTGGCAGGGGTGAGGTATGTATAGTGGTGGTATAGTGGCGGGGGAGAGGTATGTATAGTGGTGGTATAGTGGCAGGGGTGAGGTATGTATAGTGGTGGTATAGTGGCGGGGGAGAGGTATGTATAGTGGTGGTATAGTGGCAGGGGTGAGGTATGTATAGTGGTGGTATAGTGGCGGGGGAGAGGTATGTATAGTGGTGGTATAGTGGCGGGGGAGAGGTATGTATAGTGGTGGTATAGTGGCAGGGGTGAGGTATGTATAGTGGTGGTATAGTGGCAGGGGTGAGGTATGTATAGTGGTGGTATAGTGGCGGGGGTGAGGTATGTATAGTGGTGGTATAGTGGCAGGGGTGAGGTATGTATAGTGGTGGTATAGTGGCGGGGGAGAGGTATGTATAGTGGTGGTATAGTGGCGGGGGAGAGGTATGTATAGTGGTGGTATAGTGGCGGGGGAGAGGTATGTATAGTGGTGGTATAGTGGCGGGGGTGAGGTATGTATAGTGGTGGTATAGTGGCAGGGGTGAGGTATGTATAGTGGTGGTATAGTGGCAGGGGTGAGGTATGTATAGTGGTGGTATAGTGGCGGGGGAGAGGTATGTATAGTGGTGGTATAGTGGCAGGGGTGAGGTATGTATAGTGGTGGTATAGTGGCAGGGGTGAGGTATGTATAGTGGTGGTATAGTGGCAGGGGTGAGGTATGTATAGTGGTGGTATAGTGGCGGGGGAGAGGTATGTATAGTGGTGGTATAGTGGCGGGGGAGAGGTATGTATAGTGGTGGTATAGTGGCAGGGGTGAGGTATGTATAGTGGTGGTATAGTGGCAGGGGTGAGGTATGTATAGTGGTGGTATAGTGGCAGGGGTGAGGTATGTATAGTGGTGGTATAGTGGCAGGGGTGAGGTATGTATAGTGGTGGTATAGTGGCAGGGGTGAGGTATGTATAGTGGCGGGGGTGCGTGGCTGGACCTTGTACCTGCACATAATGCCTTCACCGCCCACTACTCCACCGTGCAGCATGTGATACATGGGGGGGGGGGGGGTAGGTGAAGGTATGGACAGGGGGCAGGTAATAGAGGGGGGGGGGGAGGGGTAGAAGAATATGTTGGACTATTGGCTTGAGGGAGAGATCAGTGATAGAGAGAGGTGGGGGGGGGGGGGGGAGAAAGGGAAATAGAGGGAGAGGGGAAAGTTAGAATATAAAGCAAAAAGATGTTAGAGAGAGATAGGCACAGAGAGAAAGAGGTAAAGAGAAAGGAGAAAGATTGAAAACGACCTGTCGCTTTGCAGTGCTACCACTGACCTGAGATAATGCTCAGACTCTACGTGACGTCATAAGGTATGAGGAGATTAAAGAACGATCTCCTCTGACGATTTCCATTGGATTATCGTCGGGGATTGGCAAGGTGAGGGATTACCATAGTAATTTCGCTAGGTGAGGCTAGGGATTGACACCTTGGTTGTTGATATTGTGAACAATAGGTTAAGATAGATGACAATTAGTGGAGAAAGAGAAGAGACGGGTAGAGAATAAGAGAGAGAGAGACAGAGAGAGAGAGAGGTATTAAAAGAGAAAGGAGAGGGAGAGAGGGAGGGGTAAAGAAGGAGTGTGAGGGGGGGGGGGGGGGGGTGTCAGAGAGAGATCTATATAAATGTACCTCATCCATCACACAGATTGCTATCATTACACGGTAAAGCCATTTATTGTGGCGCATGTAAAAAGCACCACAACACAAGACTACATGTATAGCTGTGCACTGTTATGTGTGTCTGGGTTTATACTGGCCGCCATATTGGCGTTACCATGGTAACCAGGGTCACAGTGCCGCCATACCTCCACCTCTACCACCTCACGGTCTATTGTTCATGTTTTTATCACCCTTTTTACCAGCTAGATATTGTTGTTTTTATTTTCCTTGTTTTTGTGGACATTTTGGAGACATTTCTGTCACCAGCTTGGCTGTGGACGCTGTGACGTCATGGCCACGTCACCAGCTGTGCCTCGTTGTGACGTGACATGCGCAGTGACGGCTGGACATCATGTCGTCCTCAGTACTTTCTATTTATAACTTTTTATTGCCACCATTTCTCATCTGGAGTGGAAGAGGTGACGATTACACACAGAACAATGTCCAAACTGTAAATAATCATCATAAAAATAATAAAAATATATTTTATTTGTCCCATAAATTTGACAAAAAAGAGATGTTTTTCTGGAATTTAATCCAGGTCGTCCAAATGGGGATCTAAACTTGGCAGTTGATACAATTGGTACAAGTTTTTATTTCTGTAAGGCCAGTATTATTATGTATGGTCTGTCCGTGCAATGTGAGGCTCACTCAGCTATATATATATCAGTGATTGGACGCCTCCTGCGCTGCTTTCCCGGCCCTGGAGTAGGCGTCCTAATGGGATTATATTGGCATTTTGCCATTATTAGTTTAATGTGAGTTAGTGGTCAGGAGTGAGAGCTATCCTAAGTGGCTCTCCCTCAGTTTGGAGGGACTTAGATCGGCTCTGAGCCTAGTTTATAATGTCTCGTAGTCTGTATTGTTAGCTGAAACCATATAAGTACAGAGTGAGTGTCAGTGTGTCCACCATAATAACCTGTCTCACTGTTATTACATTGAGTGTTGCTATGCACGCGTTACCAAGGTACCCATAATTCACTAGTGACAAGATGGCTGGTGTATTTATGTACCAGCATGGAGCTGCTGTAGTTATGGATAAACTCTCTCATTTCTCTCTATTTAGTCTGTTTGCAGGGCAGGTTTTATTGCGCTTGTTGTCCGCTTTCTGCCCACTAATTGGCCTGTTGGCGGATGAAGAAACTGTCCAATTATTTCTTTATATTTTATGTTCTTTTTTATATTTCATGTTTTTCTATGGTGGATAGTTGTCAGGGGGAGATACTGGTGATAGAAACTTGTCAAAACCTTGTGATGAAATATTTTATTATTATCATTGATATATTTTATTTTTGTATTAATGTATATTGGTGAAAGAACTGAGGTAACGATTGTAGTTGTGTGTGATGATGAGGTGGAATATAGATCAGACGAAGGTTACAGGAAGGTCTTTAAGAGAGAGGAAAGCTTTCTGGGGGATTTAGCCATATAGCTGTAGATCACCTTAGCAACATGAATCTAGATGTGTGAATTAGATGGGTCAGATTTTCAGAAAATGTACAATAATAATTATTGGCAGCTCTACACATTTAGTAAATTCTGATAAATTAGGCTGAAAAATGAAGAATACCGGGTATATCTGAGTATATTTGGTATCGCATTGATTTAAAGTATCAGTTCTGTTACGTTAAACTGCATTCTGAAGCTCATTTCTGTCTTAAATGTGGGTTATTTGAGAGGATTGGTGAAGGCAAATTGTACATTTTCTGAAGATCTGACCCATATCTGGCGTGAATATTAGAGATTTAGGAAGAGCCTCCTCCTGCTCCTCCCGGGCAATAATGGCGGAAGTCTGTCAAACTTGAGAAAGTTTTTCCCGCGCCCGCCAGATGTCGTCTGCTCCCACTTAGCGTCCTATTCCATGTTTTCTTAGCTTAGTCACATGACCTCCGTAGGTCACCTAACCTATTTATAAGGTCAAGGTCAATATGTATTTACTCAAGGTCAGATCTAGTATACCATAATATGGGTTAGAGTGAGGGAGGGATCGAGTGTAAGAAACCGTGTCATTGTCTTGATATATTTGTGTATATACAGATATATGACGTCATCGTATACTACATGAGGTCACCAAGGTAACCATATCCCGTCCTGCACTTCTACAGCTTCCGGTGACTATCCTGAGGATTAGTTGACAACTCGACCAGTAGGGGGTGTGGGAGTGGAGTACGTTTAGACCACACCCTTTCCTGGCTCATGTGACTGGTGGATTTACCAAAATGTGCAAATTCTGCTGAAAATATCCACAAAATGTGAAGAAAAGCAGGAAATGAGTTCCTTGCAAGGAGAGGAAATTGCAGTAATCCACATAAGTTTCAATACCAAAACTAAATTTGCAAGTTCTGGGATTGTTAAATGATATTGTGTTGAAAGACCTGAATGGTCGACTTGTGTTGTCTTGGATACGTTTGTGAACGTCTGACGTCTGAACGTCGTGTGACGTCCTCCTCACTCTGGATATAAACTGACCTTCATGAGGATTACACTTAGGTCAAGGTCACCCTGGTTTAATGATATGTAAGTAGGTCAAAGGCAATGTTTTGTTTTTGTTAATTTCTTTTGATATAATCTTTTGAATTTTTGAAAAATAGAATTCAATACGAGTTAGTTTTAGAATATAACAAACATTAGTAATTCAATATTTGATGAATCTGCTGGTATTCTATTTAAAGATCTTGGTGTAAGTTAATAATTAAGGAAAAAAACAGAAGTAAAATTCTATCTGAAAAAAAAATATAGAAAATGAAATTCTATCCGATGTTAAATGTTAAACCGTGTGACATGCTCCATAAACAATTGCCTACATTATCCCTCTACATGTAGGGTGTGTGTGTGTGTGTGTGAGAGAGAGAGAGAGAGAGAGAGGTGTGTGTGTGTGGTGTGTGAGATGTGTGTTGGGGTAAGGTGTGTGTGAGGTGTATAAGTGAGGTGTGTGCATAATTGATTAAACATGGGTTTATATATAGAGAGATTAAACATGGGTTTATATATAGGTAGAATAGAAACAAGGACGTAAGTAATAAGGCATCCTGTATATCATCTCTGGTAGGATACAACAGTAATGAGGTAAAATAATAAACAAGAAGTTCCGGCAACAAGTGATAAAAGGCAACAACCACAACCATCTGGTACTATAGTCTATACGCTCACACCCAGCTGCAGCAAATAAAACAACCATATAAATACCTGCAGGCTAAACATAGAATGAATGAAATATTAAAAAATGAAGTATAAATGAAATAATACAGGTTAACTAACGAGTTAGTTGAAGGAGCTTGAATATTGCACGAGCAATATTCTAAGCGACTGAAACCAACGAGATTTATTATACATGCTTTCAATCATAAAAATAGAAAAAAAATCGAGTAATAAATTTGAATTTTACCGGTAATCTTAGTAAAAACAAACCAGATTGGCTGCCATGGCAAGCCCACGTAAATCACTAGTGAAATATGCACTATGCGTAAAAAGGAAGTGAAATAGGAGTAAAAGTGAACTCCTGCTGTATAAAGGTGTAGAGAGTGAGTTGTAGAGGAGGGAGAGAAGGGAGAGGTGGTGGTTTATATTAGAGAGTGAGTTGTAGAGGAGGGAGAGGAGGGAGAGGTGGTGGTTTACCAGAATGTATTAGAGAGTGAGTTGTAGAGGAGGGAGAGAAGGGAGAGGTGGTGGTTTACCAGAATGTATTAGAGAGTGAGTTGTAGAGGAGGGAGAGAAGGGAGAGGTGGTGGTTTACCAGAGAGAGTGAGTTGTAGAGGAGGGAGAGAAGGGAGAGGTGGTGGTTTATATTAGAGAGTGAGTTGTAGAGGAGGGAGAGAAGGGAGAGGTGGTGGTTTACCAGAGAGAGTGAGTTGTAGAGGAGGGAGAGGAGGGAGAGGTGGTGGTTTATATTAGAGAGTGAGTTGTAGAGGAGGGAGAGAAGGGAGAGGTGGTGGTTTATATTAGAGAGTGAGTTGTAGAGGAGGGAGAGGAGGGAGAGGTGGTGGTTTATATTAGAGAGTGAGTTGTAGAGGAGGGAGAGAAGGGAGAGGTGGTGGTTTATATTAGAGAGTGAGTTGTAGAGGAGGGAGAGGAGGGAGAGGTGGTGGTTTACCAGAGAGAGTGAGTTGTAGAGGAGGGAGAGAAGGGAGAGGTGGTGGTTTATATTAGAGAGTGAGTTGTAGAGGAGGGAGAGAAGGGAGAGGTGGTGGTTTATATTAGAGAGTGAGTTGTAGAGGAGGGAGAGAAGGGAGAGGTGGTGGTTTATATTAGAGAGTGAGTTGTAGAGGAGGGAGAGAAGGGAGAGGTGGTGGTTTATATTAGAGAGTGAGTTGTAGAGGAGGGAGAGAAGGGAGAGGTGGTGGTTTATATTAGAGAGTGAGTTGTAGAGAAGGGTGAGAAGGGAGAGAAGGGAGAGGTGGTGGTTTACCAGAGAGAGTGAGTTGTAGAAGGGTGAGAAGGGAGAGGTGGTGGTTTACCTGAGAGAGTGAGTTGTAGAGAAGGGAGAGGAGGGAGAGGTGGTGGTTTATATTAGAGAGTGAGTTGTAGAGGAGGGAGAGAAGGGAGAGGTGGTGGTTTATATTAGAGAGTGAGTTGTAGAGAAGGGAGAGGAGGGAGAGAAGGGAGAGGTGGTGGTTTATATTAGAGAGTGAGTTGTAGAGGAGGGAGAGAAGGGAGAGGTGGTGGTTTACCAGAGAGAGTGAGTTGTAGAAGGGTGAGAAGGGAGAGGTGGTGGTTTACCAGAGAGAGTGAGTTGTAGAGGAGGGAGAGGAGGGAGAGGTGGTGGTTTACCAGAAAGAGTGAGTTGTAGAGGAGGGAGAGGAGGGAGAGGTGGTGGTTTACCAGAGAGAGTGGAGGGAGAGGAGGGAGAGGTGGTGGTTTACCAGAGAGAGTGAGTTGTAGAGGAGGGAGAGAAGGGAGAGGAGGGAGAGGTGGTGAAATAGAAGTAAAAGTGAACTCCTGCCAGTATAAAGGTGTAGAGAGTGAGTTGTAGAGAAGGGAGAGGAGGGAGAGGTGGTGGTTTACCAGAGAGAGTGAGTTGTAGAGGAGGGAGAGAAGGGAGAGGTGGTGGTTTATATTAGAGAGTGAGTTGTAGAGAAGGGAGAGGAGGGAGAGGTGGTGGTTTACCAGAGAGAGTGAGTTGTAGAGAAGGGAGAGGAGGGAGAGGTGGTGGTTTACCAGAGAGAGTGAGTTGTAGAGAAGGGAGAGAAGGGAGAGGTGGTGGTTTACCAGAGAGAGTGAGTTGTAGAGGAGGGAGAGAAGGGAGAGGTGGTGGTTTATATTAGAGAGTGAGTTGTAGAGGAGGGAGAGGAGGGAGAGGTGGTGGTTTACCAGAGAGAGTGAGTTGTAGAGGAGGGAGAGGAGGGAGAGGTGGTGGTTTATATTAGAGAGTGAGTTGTAGAGAAGGGAGAGAAGGGAGAGGTGGTGGTTTATATTAGAGAGTGAGTTGTAGAGGAGGGAGAGGAGGGAGAGGTGGTGGTTTATATTAGAGAGTGAGTTGTAGAGAAGGGAGAGGAGGGAGAGGTGGTGGTTTACCAGAGAGAGTGAGTTGTAGAGGAGGGAGAGGAGGGAGAGGTGGTGGTTTATATTAGAGAGTGAGTTGTAGAGAAGGGAGAGGAGGGAGAGGTGGTGGTTTATATTAGAGAGTGAGTTGTAGAGAAGGGAGAGGAGGGAGAGGTGGTGGTTTACCAGAGAGAGTGAGTTGTAGAGAAGGGAGAGGAGGGAGAGGTGGTGGTTTACCAGAGAGAGTGAGTTGTAGAGAAGGGAGAGGAGGGAGAGGTGGTGGTTTACCAGAGAGAGTGAGTTGTAGAGAAGGGAGAGGAGGGAGAGGTGGTGGTTTACCAGAGAGAGTGAGTTGTAGAGAAGGGAGAGGAGGGAGAGGTGGTGGTTTATATTAGAGAGTGAGTTGTAGAGAAGGGAGAGGAGGGAGAGGTGGTGGTTTATATTAGAGAGTGAGTTGTAGAGAAGGGAGAGGAGGGAGAGGTGGTGGTTTACCAGAGAGAGTGAGTTGTAGAGAAGGGAGAGGAGGGAGAGGTGGTGGTTTACCAGAGAGAGTGAGTTGTAGAGAAGGGAGAGGAGGGAGAGGTGGTGGTTTACCAGAGAGAGTGAGTTGTAGAGGAGGGAGAGGAGGGAGAGGTGGTGGTTTACCAGAGAGAGTGAGTTGTAGAGGAGGGAGAGGAGGGAGAGGTGGTGGTTTACCAGAGTGTATTTATTAGTGGATTAAGGGACTGGTAGGCCCGGGATTAGCCTGGATTATCCTACTTATATTATCCTTTATGTGCTCTGGCTTATCATGAGTTGTGGGAGTAGGGTGGGTGGGGTGGGAGAAGGCGGGGGGGGGGGGGAGAGTATGGTGTAAGGGGAGAGAAGGTGGGAGAAGGACATGCACAGAATGGCTCCTGATGAGGGCATTTATTAGCGCAGTAGGCGTCCAACCACTGACATACCATTCGTATCTGATCTGTGAGCCTGGACTAGGAAATCCTATGGGTGGGTTTGTGGTATAAACTAGAGAGGGAGGGGAAGGCGGGGTGGGGTAGGGTCAGAGGGGGGGGGGGGCAGAAAGAAAGGAGACACGACCAGTGGAGGAAGTGAGGGAAGGGGAAAGATAACAACAAAAAAAGGAATCATGGAAGGGAAAAAAATGTTCAGCGAGTCGTGCTATTTTTTATGCTGATGCTACTTGACAGACCCACAGCTACCACAGTTTTGAAGTCAAATCTCCTCCCAATTCCACTATTCGTAAACAAATTTCGTCAAAATATTTTTTTGGGGGGTAAAAATTCCGATTGGCCATATTTTGTCCAAATCACAAGGAAATTCTCAGGAGATCGAGGCCCTAACCCATGGGAAATGAGATGATTAGATATTTGAGTATTTCATCCTATAAATCTACTCTGAAATTCAGCGCGTCCTGGGCGTCCATGGGAACGTTCCCAGCATGCATTAGTCACGGATGTTTCCATGGTCACAAAGCTAGAAAATTAAACTAAATTCTTCAGGAAATGTTTGTGAAAAAAGCGTGAAATCTGTGGCTGCTGGTAGTGGGTGCCCTATAGTAAGGGCTGAGTGGGCACCGTGTGGGGGCCGTGTGGGCTGCTGGACACTCCCAGGCTACAATAGGGAATTTGCATAGCCGCCATTTTGAATCTTTTTTCGCATGGAATTATGGGACTAATGATACAGTATAAAATCTTTAGAAAACACGCCATTTTCAGCATGGACTATTTATCAATGATCCAATGTCAATATCCACATGTTTTATATGTTTCCATAACACAAGTCCCCATCTTTCCCATCATGCATTTGGTTTTCATAGATCATTTATACAAGCTCTGATATTGGCGAAAACATTCTTGCAAATTTCGATAAAAATTTTGACAAATAATTGTATGTCAGATTTCATCAGAATCCATCCCATGATGCATTGTACAGACATGCGCAGTGGCACATGTAACTCCCCTATTTTATTTTTAAAGGAACCTTTATTAATCATGCAAACACTAAAAAGATGTCACAAGGCTGTTCATCTATCTTGCTGTGGTCGCCTGACTAAACACACAGCTGAGATACATATCTGGCATATCAATGTATTGCTGGGAACTGACAATGTGGGTGTTAATATTACTGCTCACAATAGATAAAATGACAATAAAAATGTTAAAATTATTCAGGTGGATCGTGTCCTAATCCTAGCTTGGATATAATATTTATTACAAGATACAAAATAGTTATTTTCGCACCATTTTGCCTTAAAAGTAGTTTATTATGATTTTCCTCAGAATGAGTTATGTGTATCTGTCTCCATGGGGGCCCACACTCCCCCGTGTGGTTACTATGTGAGGTTGCTAGGTGGGCAGTGGAACGCTCGGTGACTCAGTAGTGATGACGTCACAGGGACGGGTGCCCTGTCTAGCATGGCCTCGTTCTGGCCTCCCACACTTGACTGGTCCCCTAACATGCTACACATGCTGCTGACACTCTCCACTCTGGGAGAGAGCAAAGTGGGTCGGGACCTGAATGCAGGGGTGATAAGGTGGAAATAAAAAATAAATAAACGTCAAAATAATAAAATATCATGTCAGAGTCATTACAGGCTTGGGTGGTGGTGAATTAGTGAAGTAGGGGGTGGGGAGGGAGAGAGAGGAGGGGAGAGAGTGAAAGAGAGAATGAGAAAGGGAAAGAGAGGAGAGGGAGAGGGAGAGAGTGGGAGAGGAGGGGAGAGAGGCAGAGAGAGGAGAGAGAGAGAGAGAGGAGACAGAAAGAGGAGAGGGAGAGAGAGAGGAGACAGAAAGAGGAGAGGGAGGGCGATAAAAAGGGACAGAAGACTGTTCAAAGGAAGTAGTAGAGAAAAGTAGAGAGACAGGAGAAAGGGGGGCTGGGAGAAGGGACTGGGAGAAAAGAGAACCCAAACCAGTGACTAGATATAAAGGTATGTACCATAGTGTGTGTTACCATGGTTACTCCAGGTGTGTGATTCAATAATTGGCGGTAATTAGCATGACAACCACCAGGTGTCAAATATGGGCATGCTGCCATGGTTGCCATGGCAACCAGTAACCACCAGCTGGAACTGTGCCTTGTGTGGGCATTTATGTTACCATGGAAACCTTGCTCAGGTATTTTATAGTTTGTGTAATATTATTATTAGCAGTGTTCAAGACTCCTTGTGGAATTAGGGGACGCCTACTGCGCTAATGGCTTTCCTTGCCCTGGAGTAGGCGTCCTAATGGGATTATAATGGCATTTTGTCGTTTGGAGCGATAGACTCCCTCAGTTTGGAGGGACTGTTAGCTGTGAGCCTAGACTGCTTGATGCTAAAGTAAGGTACTCCTTGATATAGAGTTATACTAGCTGAGATTGAGCACATAGACTTATAGCAGAGTGAAGTCACATGATTAGATGAAGCACATGTCACATGGAGGCCAGATTTCCATGGTTGTTCTGGCGCAGGGTGTACAGAGATGGGGTAAATGTATTCACCCAAACCCCTGGTTGCTCCCCTCTCCGGTATAATGACTCCTCTAATGACACCCCTCATGATCCATTGACCTCTACTTGACCTAGTTAGCTGACCTATTTGTGAGGTAGCTCCATGTATAGATCCATTCATCATAATCAGTTGTTATAATGTCAGTCGCTCGGCCGACAATATTATTTCAAGTTTTTAGGCTTTAAGGTTATGATGAAACTGAATTGCAATTATTTTTAATCTAGTTATAATAAAACAAAATCCTCCTTGTTTAGGGACTAATGTACCTGAGTGTTTGACCACCATTAAACATGCCCCAAGTCTACTAGTACTTACGCAGTCTACATTTAAAGCTCGTCCCTCGTTTGTTCACCGTTGTACTCCTAACTTTAGAGTATATTTCCTGCAGTTGTTCCAAACAGAATAAGAAGTTGTAAAATAAATAAAAAAAACATATAATGAGTGAACTAGAACCAGCCACAAGACTTATTAAATATTAAATATTTCACTGATAATAATAATTGGTCCATCGCTCATGAACATTATTAGATCTAGAATAGAAATACCAGAGAGCGCCTGGTTGTCGGGGGACATTAGCAGATGGGGTGAAAAAACAAGGCAATATATTTTTCATGTATTTTATTTTTTTTAAATACTTTAATTTAGTTATAACTTTATTTATTAGTTTATTTTTTTGAGAAAAATTAATGGTCCCTGGTGCGATTTTTGCCTTGGTGAATCAGGTAATTTATTTTGCTAAATTCCATGTGTGGTATGAGTAGTGGTGTGAATGATGTGAGAGAAAGGTTGGTGTGTGATATATGGCAGTATACTGTATGCAGCCCCATGTGTTGTAGTATACTGTATGCAGCCCCATGTGTTGTAGTATACTGTGTACCAGCCCATGTAATGTGGCAGTATACTGTATGCAGCCCCATGTAATGTGGCAGTATACTGTATGCAGCCCCATGTAATGTGGTAGTATACTGTATGCAGCCCCATGTAATGTGGCAGTATACTGTATGCAGCCCCATGTAATGTGGTAGTATACTGTATGCAGCCCCATGTAATGTGGTAGTATACTGTATGCAGCCCCATGTGTTGTAGTATACTGTATGCAGCCCCATGTGTTGTAGTATACTGTGTACCAGCCCATGTAATGTGGCAGTATACTGTATGCAGCCCCATGTAATGTGGCAGTATACTGTATGCAGCCCCATGTAATGTGGTAGTATACTGTATGCAGCCCCATGTAATGTGGCAGTATACTGTATGCAGCCCCATGTAATGTGGTAGTATACTGTATGCAGCCCCATGTAATGTGGTAGTATACTGTATGCAGCCCCATGTAATGTGGTAGTATACTGTATGCAGCCCCATGTAATGTGGTAGTATACTGTATGCAGCCCCATGTAATGTGGCAGTATACTGTATGCAGCCCCATGTAATGTGGTAGTATACTGTATGCAGCCCCATGTGTTGTAGTATACTGTATGCAGCCCCATGTGTTGTAGTATACTGTATGCAGCCCCATGTAATGTGGTAGTATACTGTATGCAGCCCCATGTGTTGTAGTATACTGTATGCAGCCCCATGTGTTGTAGTATACTGTATGCAGCCCCATGTGTTGTAGTATACTGTATGCAGCCCCATGTGTTGTAGTATACTGTATGCAGCCCCATGTGTTGTAGTATACTGTATGCAGCCCCATGTAATGTGGCAGTATACTGTATGCACTATCTATGGTAGTATACTGTTGGCACTATGGTATTGTTGTTTGTGGAGCATGTTGTTGGTGCATATTAGAGACATTAACACATGTGATGTACGTCCAGCAGTTGTGGGGCCTGCATGTGTACAGCTACATACATGTGTGGCTACTGGTGGGTGTGTGTATACAGACAGACATACAATATTACATACAATAATACAGACATACAATAATACATACATGCATTCATATTCTGATGTGTAACATATATGCATTCATACAATCATATGCATTCATACAATCATACAAACATGTATAAACAAGTGCATAGATACAAACATACCTACATGGTACTATCCAGCACACATATACACATGTGCATACATACAAACATACCTACATGCATATGTACTAACCAGCCTACATATACACATGTGCATACCTACATGGTAATATCCAGCATACATATACACATATACATACATATAGACCATGCCCCACTGAGTGTCCAGCCATGTATGTAGGCTGTTACTGAGTGCTACTAATGTCTGTACTACTGTGTCCAGGTACATGTATGTGGTGCCTATGCTGCATGTTGTTGTGTTTCTCTTCCCCCAGATGACAGCACGGTCACCGCCCCGCATCACATCTAATGCTCTCCCCCTCACCCTCTCATTCACCTCCCCAACACTAGAGGGAGCCCCTGTGTACCCAGGTGCATTATGGGTAATCAGCACACTCACCTGGACCGCCACAGTCGCTCAGTCTCTGATCTCCGCGGGGAAGGAACCCGCAGCATCCACCGCCAACAACCGGACAATGTCTCGCTGATGTCAGTTGATGCTGTGCTCACTTCATATGAACGTCGTGCATTCAGTGAACTGGAACAGGAGGTGGAGGCAGACTATCAGGACATCAGGGAGCGGCCGGTGGACGTGCCTGATGTGGCCGGCTCCTTGTCTAACATCAGGGAGGAGAGCGTGGATAGAGACAGAGGAGGAAGTCCTGGAGCAAGGAGACACACAGGAGGCAGGAGCAGTTCCAGTGAGGAGGAGGAGGAGGAGGAGGAGGGAGCAGTGGGAGGAGGAGGAGGGATGGAGGAGAGGTGGCATGAGTGGGAGACCCAGGAGGAGGAGACAACGAGTGACAAGATGGAGACACATGAGCCTGTGCCACCACTGAGTGGTGTAGAGATGGAGGAGGAGGAGGAGTTGGGTGGGGTGAGGGTGGAGTCCCAGGAGAGCCTTATTGACACTGACCCCGCCCCGCATGCAGACTTCTCCCACACCTCAGACACCGAGCCCTACCACACCACAGAGGACAGTGAGGACGAGGTGTTCTCTGGTGAGGGTGAGGCTGGGCCCACGTCACCGCTGGACCGTAGCCGACCGGTCAGCATAGACGACCTGCTGGACTGTCTGCAGGAGACGGCGGTGGATGAGGAGAGCCATAACAAGACATTAAAGGGGGGCAGTGAGGAGGTGGAGGAGGAGGTGGAGGGGTCGGTGACACCCTCTCCACCCCCCATGCCCCTCTCCCCACCCCCCACCCAAGACTCAGTCTTCTACTTTGGTGACACTGACCTTGGCATGGCCTACATCCCCCCGGACATTGCCAGGTCAGAGCCCAGGTCAGAGCCTGTGACTGACCTGGATGATGACAGTGATGAGGATGAGGATCTGCTGTATGGGCGGCTGGACCCGAGCTGCCCTGAGACCCAGCAGCAGGTCACCAACCTCCTCCAGGCTATGCAGGAACAGTTTGGGGGGTACAAGGTGGAGGACACAGATGGCAGCCTCTCCCCGGGCAAGCCCTCTGGTTCCCTCAGCTCTGGTGGGGGTGAGTATGACACTGCCACCATGGAGGTGAGCCGGCAGCTGTCTGATACCGACACGTCAGACGAGGCCAGCTCCTCTGATGAGAGCGATCACAACCCACACAATAAACGTCTCAGTAAAAGAAGGTCAAAGTCATATTCTGTGTCCTCTTCCTCATCCGAGGATGATATCATTCAGCATTTGACCCCTGAGATCATAGACAAGGTCATTAACAGTCCAGATAATGCCAAGATTGACCTTCATGCTGAGATGGAGAAAGACAATGAACATAAGGAAGAATCCAAGGTCACATCAGACCAGAGTGGTGCTAATCTACCCATGGAAATAGACCAGGGTCAGACCTTAATTAAGCAAGAAGAAGTTCCTTTAAATGCTGAGTCATCATCGTCATCTAGTGAAGAAAAAGGTGTTATAGTGAACAATGACGTCACTGTCAGCCCTGTGATAGAAGCCATGGAAATTGGTACACAAAAACTGGAAATTCTAGAGGAGGATAATTCTAATGAGGAAATAAATAAACTAAACAATGGAACTGAGGTTCCTCCTGAGACTATAGTTGTGCTTGAGGAGGTTGTGGCTGAGGGAGATCTCGAGGTGGATGGGGATGTAGAGGACAGTAACACTGCCGAGGGAGGCGTAGAAATAGTGTCTGAAGTCAAAGCTGTGGAGCAAACTGTGGTTTTACACATTGATGAACAGTTGCTAACAGACGAGGAAGAGATTAACAACCTGCCTGCCACTGTCGAGTCTGCCGTCGCTCAGCCTGCCGTCACGCAGCCTGCCACCCTGTCAGGTGTAGAAGCTTCACACAGTGACACAGAAATAACTGCCCAGCCTGCCACCCTGGCTCTTGTAGAACAGTCACACAGTGACTCAGAAACCACTGCACTGCCTGCCACTCTGTCAGTGGTAGAACACTCACACAGTGACACAGAGATAACTGCCCAGTCAGCCACCCTGTCACACAGTGACACTGAGATATTTGCACTGCCTGCCACACTGTCAGTTGTAGAATCCTCCCATAGTGACACAGAGACCATGACTCAGCAAAAAGTTACTGAGGATATACCCCTAATATCACTCACTGCTGTAGCTCCCCTCCTTGAACAACAAGAACTGAAGGAGGAGGTGGAGAGCAAGGAGGAAGAGCAAGAAGTGGTGGGGAGGAACGAGGAAGAGCAGGAAGTGGTGGGGAGAAACAAGGAAGAGCAAGAAGTGGTGGGGAGAAACAAGGAAGAGCAGGAGATGGTGGGGAGGAATGAGGAAGAGCAGGAGGTTAAGGCAGAAGCTGCTTTTGCCCTTCAGACAGAAATTGTGACCCCTGTGCTTCACTCTCTAGTGGTGATCTCAGAAACTAATAAGCAGCCACTAGAGGAAGTTGAAGTGATCAGAGAACAGCAGCCGGGGCTCGAGGAGCAGGACAACGGGCGTGAAACCAAAGATTCAGTGGTAGACATCAACGCAGAGGCTGTTGTGGAGGAGGCAGAGTTGGAGGAGGAGGAGATAGAGACTATAAAAGTTGCTAAATTTGTTGTTTCTGGTGCTAGTGAACTCCTGACCTCTGATCTGTCTGACAAGCAGGAGGATGAAGCGGAAGTGAAAGTGGAGGAGGAGGGAGAGAAGGACAGTTGTGACATTGTGGAGATGGTTGCATCACTGCAGCATGAGACTATAGTGTTGGAGGCCATCACAGAGGCTGACAGTACTGCCCCCACTCATACAGTGGTGCCCCATGTGGCAGACACAGAACCACTCATGGATCAAGGTGAGCCTGAGTCCCTCCAAGGTGAACTCAAGGTCACTGGTGAGGAGGTGGAGGTCAAAGCCCAAGCTCTGACCCAAGAGTCCGATGAAGTGGATAATGAGATCACTCAGCTCCAAGGTCATGTTGTTAGTGAAGAAGAGGTGAAGGTCACACTAGTAGAAGCCAAGGTCATTGAGAGTGAACCTCTACAGCATGACCTTGCAAGTGAATCAGTGGTGACCTTGACAAGTGATGATGAATGCCGGGGGCGGCCATTAGCAAGAATAGATGAGGAAGATGACTCCACCAAGATACAAAAGGTGGCAGCACCCACCAGAGAGGAAAAGGTTGCTAAGCGGCTACCAGAATACCATGGTTACAGCCGTAAACTGCTGAAGGTCATAGAGAAGAAGTACCCTCTAGCACCGCCCCCGGCTGACAAGGAGAAGCGTGTGGAATATGATAAGATGCAGGAACAGATCAAGCATGAGATCAAGGCCATGGTCAGTGCTACCCCGTCACCTAGAGGCTTGTACATCAAACATGCAGGTCACACCCGCCCCAGCCTTACCATGGAGACACACGTGCCCGCCCCCACCAGGTCCACACCACCTATTGCCCCACCCCAGAACTACATCCTGCCACCTACTGGCCTGCCCCCCAAACACCCAGCTAGTGCTGCCTCTGCTGGCAGTAGGGGGAAGTACCCTCCTGTGCCCACCACTGCTGCACTGCCCCCTGCTGCCACTCTGCCACAACCACAGTCCACCCAGCCCGTCAAGAAGGACAAGCAGGAGAAGCAGGACAAGCAAGCCCGCAAGGAGTTAAAGCGACGGGAGTCCGAGAAACGCAAGCAAAGCAAGAAGGTGAAAAAGAAGGAGAAAGAGAAAGAGAAGGACAAGAAGGGATCAGGGAAGGACGTGGTCGAGAAGGAAGAGTCTCGCATGATGCAACTTGCCAACTTTATAAAGTAAGTAACGGGGGGCGGGGCTTGTTGCTAACCTGGTGCCTCCAGTAGTGTTGTCATGGTTACTAATGATGCCTCTACATGATTGGTTAACATGCTTCTACTCACCCGCTTGCACTTGTGTGACCTTTGACCTTGTAAGACTTTTAAGTTCTTGATTCCCCCACTAGGTGGGGTTGTGTTTGCAGGGTTGCTGCTGTGACCTTCACATAGTTGACCTTGAGTTGATGTTGATGTAAATATGTGATTATGTACCAATTGTAACTGTTGTGTGTGACCTTCTGACATCTATCATTAACTACAGATACACTAGGGAGGAACATATGACCTTGTATACTGACCTTGATCAGCTTTCTATGACCTTGTTTCTGTGACCTTTATTTACCCCATACCAACTTGACTGACTTGACTTTGACAAGGAATGCTTTGACTTTGATGACGTCAGACTGATGGTGACCTATTTGACCTTGTTTGTCTATAATAAGATGACCTTGGCAGTGCCTGGGCCATACATACATGACTAAGTGGGTAATGTGGCTGACCTTGGCTACTCTTGACCTTCACCTTGAGGTCTCATTCTCAGAACACATGAAGCCCCCTGGTTGGGAAATCCCTAACTACGTACTTATATATTTTCTCAGTGTTACTCTTGTACTCTTGTAGACAATAGGATTACTATTTCCTATAATAGATTTATTTTGTTCCATAAATCTGGGGACGTGGGGTGACCAAGTGGTCTGAAGTGTTGGTCAGTGACATGCTGGAGGTTTGTCTGTGAGTACCTCCAGGTACTAGCGGAAGACCACCAGGGAAGAGAACTAGTCCCGGTGAAAAAAAAGAGTAGAATAAATCAATGCATGAGGTATAAGATAAGATAAGATGTTGTTTATTTGCCTTTGAAGTATACATGAGTATCATTTTTGTGGGAAAGAGACAAATGGGTCGACATGCCTTATGGTACAGCTAGTGTACCATTTCTTCCGGCCGTTACCGAATTTGGAAGAGAAAAGATATGACAATATACTCTTATAAGATATATTACATATAGGCTGCAGTGTTATGAGGAATACGATATATTACATATATAGCAGTGTTTACCCCTGCTGTGGGTTATGGTTGAATACACACCTGATGTTCGGGTGTAGGTACAGCTGTAGAGCAGGGGTCCTCGCCACAGACTGGCAACACTATATAGCCACCATTGTAGTATGGTCATAACATTAGTCTCATAATAACACTAGCAGAAACATAATTATTGCATAATGTAGATTTGGACACAGCCGAGGAGAGACAAGAAAGGGAGAGGAGAGATTAGAGATACCGAGAGAAGGCGATGGAGATGGAGAAAAGAGAAAGATGGACATGTGAAAGAAGGGATAGAGATGGAGATATAAGAGAAGAGAAAGAGAGAGATATGAGAGAAGAGAAAGAAATGGAGGAAAGAGAAAGAGGAGATGTGAGAGAAGAGAAAGAAAAGGAGATGTGAGAGAAAAGAGGGAGATGAGAGAAAAGAAAGAAAAGGAGATGTGAGAGAAAAGAAAGAAAAGGAGATGTGAGAGGAAAGAAAGAAAAGGAGATGTGAGAGGAAAGAAAGAAAAGGAGATGTGAGAGGAAAGAAAGAAAAGGAGATGTGAGAGGAAAGAAAGAAAAGGAGATGTGAGAGGAAAGAAAGAAAAGGAGATGTGAGAGGAAAGAAAGAAAAGGAGATGTGAGAGAAAAGCATAGAGATGTGAGAGAAGAGAAAGAGATGAGAGAGGAGAAAGAGATGGAGATGTGAGAGAAAAGAAAGAGATGTTAGAGAAGAGAAAGAGGACTGGTGGGTATAGGAGGAGGTGCAGGTGGGAGGCTACTGCAGTAGGTAATGAGTCCATTACCCCACATTGCCCCATCTCTCCTCCCTCACACCCCACCACACATCTAGGTCATGTACCAGCCCGGTCCTGGTTCCTATGGCAACCACTCATGCATGGATATAGGTCACCAGCCTCAGCTTCATCCTCTCTGACGCTAATCCATGGCGTCCTTAGCAACGTGGCAACTCTCCATGGCAACGCGCCATGGCAATGCTCCAGGCAGCGTCTGCTCACGCTACTGTGTACATTTCATGGCAAGGAATCTTATGTACATTCACCTTTGACCTTCGCCTTTATGGATTTATTTCCGTTTTCTACAGATTTCTCTCTCTCCCCTCTCTACCTGTATCCAACACTTCCTTCTCTAGGTTCATATTTATGTATGTGTCTCTTTATTTGTCTCTCAGGCCTTCCTTTCCTTCACTCTGAATATAGCCCTTCCCCCCCCCCCCCCCCCCCACACTAAAGAAAAAAAGAAATAATCCTCTCCATACCCTCTTCACCTTCATTTCTCCTAGTGGAATGTTGCACAGATCCTGGGCTGTAGACCAGCAAGGGTGAGGGGTGTGTGTATGTGGGGGGTGTGGGGGGGGGCAGTTATTGGGTGTTAATATAGTGACCCCCCCCCCCCCCACACACACACCCTGTCTATTACCATGCTGCTCTATAACCCGGGACCATATTCCCCCAAGAGGTTCTTCTCATATATGGCTAAGCTGACTGCTTACATAAATGTTGGATTTAAAACAAATATTAATTAATAAATTGTTAACACACCCCTCCACTCTCACAGTGGTTGCCCTCCCCACCCCACACCCACACCTACACCCAACCCCAAAGCCAACCCCATATATAGATGCAATGACAATATATGCTTGTATACCCTTGATAACAGATTGATCAGGCTCAAACTTTGTTCTATCGTTAATTCATGGGAAGATCTACCCTGTAGCTGGTATAGTCCACTTCGGTGAAATCATATTATTCTAACTGTATATCTTTTACTGAATACACATTGTTATATATATATAACACACAATGTGGGATGAGTAAGATATATCTGTAGTACTGATGGAGAGAGTGAATTATACAACAGTTGATTCACCGGGGGAGGTAGATAACTAATTATTATTAACCTTAAGGTAGATAACTAAATTAACCTTGACATAATTAGTAGTGAGCCGGACGCTTGGATCCAGGCCTGCAGGGTGGTATGACGTGTATAGATCCTGGCCTAGCTACCTGTACAACACCACTCTATACCCGGTAGTAGCCCATATCTGGGTCTATAGTGTCCTATTTACTGACCCCCAGGTACGACTGGTCGTACACCATGCACTACCGCCATCTCGTGTTTCCACCTCTAACTACATGTTATAACTATTTCCCATCTGCTTCCACTGACCTTTACTCTATTAAACTGTTAAATAATACTCTTAATTCTCCTCTTTATCAGTGTTATCAGTGATTCTGCATTAATTGAAACTAAGGGTAATTAAACAATTTGATGTTTAATCTAGTTAGAAGATGTAGTTCAACGAGCCAGGCTCTCCAGGCTCCAGTGATAAACTGTTAAACAATAACTTACTCTTAATTCTCCTGCTCATGAATATTATCAGTAATTCTGCATTAATTGAAACTAAGGGTAATTAAACAATGTAATGTTTAAACTAGTTAGAAGATGTAGTTCAACAAGCCAGGCTCTCCAGGCTCCAGTGATAAACCTTGCCAACAAGCCAGGGACGCCTGGTCTGGCGTCTACCCAGTGTGCGCCTGTACCAGGAGGACACCTCGTGGCTATCACACGTACTACAATCTCTGTTTGCATTACCTATATGCATGTGCTTGTGGAAGAGACGAGATGTGAGGATTTAGTGGCGGGGGAGGGCCATGGCCCCTGTATGGACCAAGTCCTGGTCAAGTATTCAGACAGGGGCTAAGAGGAAGAAGAGGAGGTGGAAGACGGGGATGGAGAGGAGGAAGAAGAGGTGGAAGATGGGGATGGAGAGGAAGAAGAGGAGGTGGAAGACGGGGATGGAGAGGAGGAAGAAGAGGTGGAAGATGGGGATGGAGAGGAGGAAGAAGAGGTGGGGGAGGAGGGAGAAGACTAAGAGGACGTAAAAGAGGAGCAGGAAGAAGGGGAGGAGCATCAGCAGCAGTTACCTTTAGCTCCTCCCCACACCTGGGTTCTGTGCCATAACACAAACATTCACCCAGCCCCCCGCCCCCGCCCCCGCCCCCCCGCCCCCGTTCCTTATCCACCAACTCACTACAATACAATACACCGTGTGGAGACCTGAAATCCTCTGTGATCCCTCAATATGACCCCAAACTCGCCTTATAAATTCATTAATTTGTTGTTAAAATCGGAAACCAGTAAATAAGCAAATATTTTAGCCTTGATAGAAAGTCATTCAATAATTCTGGTATCAATAATGTTTTCTAATAATCATTATTAAAGTCAAGAGTGTTGAATTGAAGTAGCCTAGTTTACTCCGGTGATTAGAAATAACTCATTGCCCTAGCGTAGCAAACCTCCCGTGTATGAAGAATCGTTGTTAAGAGTTGAAGGCAGACATTTCTCAGTGAATTGCAGTTGAAATTGGACAAAGATTAAGTGTGAATGTTACCGCCCTGTGTCTACCCGCTGCCATGATCCTTCACTCAGGCCCAAACTTATCAATGGACATTAATTCCTGAAATAAATGACTTCCTCAATACATTCTTCACATTCCCGAATACATTCCTGAAACATTCTTTCTATTCCTCAATACATTCTTCGCATTCCTCAATACATTCTTCACATTCCTGGAATAGAAATTGAAAATATTAAAAGCAGACGACATTTATGTGTTTGAGCTGATGAGTCCAGGAATTAAGCACATTTAGACGCACGTGGAACGCTGGCTGTTGTTTATTGTCTTTAAATGCTTTAACTCACGTGACCTGACCGGAAGTAAATGTGGAGTACGGGGATGTCCGCGGGGAATGTTTGGGGTGAGAATGTTGGCATGGAGGTGGGGGGAGGGAGGGAGGCTTGTAAACAATCTTATAGGCTGAGGCTTCTGTGAAATTATTAGTTTTAAATACAAATAATGATACATTCTAGGAATCACTCCAGCAAGGGATAGACATCATTCCCTTGCTGTATCATATATGATTTATTAACATCTTATACCTTCTTCACGACATGGAGAAGGTTGGATAAGTATTTCAATTGATTGATTAAGAAAATAATTATTAATGTTACAGTTGTTACTTCACTCTCAGAATAGATATGAAGGGTTAAAATTTGGCCTGAAGGAATTAGCAAATATCATTATAGAATTCTTTAATCAATATTAAATAAATAATAAATTAAAAACAAATGCTTCCAATATGCCTTCTTCTGTGGAAAATTAACTAAATTTTAAGTCAATCAATATACATTATATTAGTTGGATTGATAACAGAAAACAGTAAACGAATTTATGAAAAATGAATCTTGGCATTTTGCCATTTTGCCGTTTGTCTGCTTTCATCAACCTGGATTAAGATTGACTGGTGATGGGAAATGTTTATTTTAGACCTCGATAAAAAATAAGGTCATTAGGTTATGAAGATATCCCATAATACCTTGCTGCAGACATGCGCAGTGGTGGGTAGGGGGCACCACTCATTGCTAACATTGATGGCACCTCTAGCAAGGGTTGCCATGGTAACCAACATTATAATTCCACCTGCAGCGTGTGTGCATTTCATTGAAAAATGTTGTTGCGGTAAAAAGTGTAGTTTTAGTGAATGGTAGTAGGCAGAGGTAGTCCTGGTGGTTACCTAGGTAACGGCCTGGAGGAGGCTGCCTGGATACTTGTAATGTATAGAGGTGGGGGGGGGGGGGGGTACTACCGACGGGCAGTATATATAAGTTAAACCCACTCAACTCTCCCTAAGCTAAGCTGCATAGGTTAATCCATCCACATTATTCCCACTGTCAGGTTTTAAATTTCAACTTTATTATAAACAATATTTGGGGGAATGGCATGGCCAAGTGATCTGAAGTGCTGGGTGAGCCTCATTTGCTCTATGAAATGTTACAACATTTGGCCTACATTTGGCCTATGAAATATTACAGCACTTGACCTACATTTGGTCTAAGAAATGTTATGATACATGACCTACATTTGGCCTAAGAAATGTTACGATAATTGACCTACATTTGGCCTATGAAATGTTACAATGCTTGACCTACATTTGGCCTATCAAATGTTAAATGCTTGACCTACATTTGACCTAAGAAATGTTACGATACTTGACCTACATTTGGCCTAAGAAATGTTACAAAACTTGACCTACATTTGGCTTATGAAATGTTAAAATGCTTGACCTACATTTGGCTTATGAAATTTTACAATACTTGGCCTATATTTGGGCTATGAAATATTACAGTACTTGACCTACATTTGGCTTATAAAATGTTACAATACTTGACCTACATTTGGCTTATGAAATGTTACAATACTTGGCCCATATTTTCTGCAAATGCTGTGCTTTACCAGGACCAACTATCAATGAATTAGAAGCTATTAGAATGGTCAATATTACCTGCTTTGCCCTCAATTGCAGACTTTGACAGCCTAAACTGGCTGAGCTATATGTACATTGTAACAAATGCTACCAGTAATTCACTCATCTCTTCCCCATACTCATCATTACTACTAAACTAACCCATAAAGATGAGACAATCCAGATCCTCTAAACAATCCTCCCCCCAACCCTTCCCCCATATGACTGAAAAGAGGGACATGTCACTGGAACACTTTTATTGGATAAAATATAAATGTGAATAATTCCGCCTATAGCATGGGATGAATAGAAGCAGTAGAGTGTGGTTGTGGCTGGGTAGTGCCCCCTGCAGCACTGTGCATATATAATATACCTGCTGCTGGTGGTGGTGGTGGTGGTGCACCAGCGTTTATCTTACCTATACCCAGTATAGACTGTAACTAGTCTCTCCCTATATTCAGCATGTCACAATATAACATCCAATATTGACTCAGCTCTTACATCTTTATATTTCTTAATTATGTTGAAACACATCCATGGTGGATTTGGCGTTTTTTCAGTTTTGATGTAATTGAAAATGTTATGCCCTAAATGAATACCCCCCAAAAAATGTTTTATTTTTATACAAATTGGTTGGTAACAAAAAACTTTCATTGTCATAGGAGCACAGTTACCGAAGGCCAGCTATGTATATAGCTGCCTATGTCTATATGCTTGTAAAAAAACATTGTTAATATTTGAAAAAACTAAGATATTGCGATGTGTTTCCTCTCACCCTGATACAACCAAATATATAACAATAAATGGAATGGTACAAAGTAATTGACAATTTATGGAACTCCATTACAAAAGAATCATTAAATGTAAAGACATTTTTCGACATTTACCCCGATACTTGTTTAAATTGTGATCTGAATACTTGATGCACCCCTAGTAGTACACTTCAGATAACATAGGCAGATAATAAATGAATTGAAAAGGAGAGAAATGCAAGAAAAATTATAATAATAAATATAAATGCTAAATACCCAATAGCACAATGGAACAGAGTGCTATTGGGTATTTATTATATACTAAATCAACAAGAGAACTCGATTTTAATAGTATTTTACCTTGGTTTCCATCAATCTTGTGGATATTCGGCTCAAATAGCACATAGGTGCTATTTGACTTTTCAAATAGCACCCCTGAATCTCACCCTCGGTATCACATACGTATGTAATAATAGCTTGAATGGTACCGATTATGAGATATCATGGGCACATAATAAATGAATGCAAAGGGGAAGAAATGCAGGAAAAATTATAATAATAAATATAAATGCTACCCCGAATGGTACACCTTAGTAATAATAATAAATGAATGAAAAATGAAAGAAATGCAGGAGTAATGATAATAGAGTAAATGTTGGTGAGGGCTGGTGTGAGTCTATGGTAACTGGGCGAGCAGCTCAAACCAACTCCTCCTCCTCCTGCTCCTCCACCACCATGGCTGCTGCTGCTGTACTACACAACCCTGTACTCTACCCAACCCTGGAGCTACACCCCCCGCCCCCACACCCCCCTGCCTCCTCACCCCTACCCACACCTGACTCAGCCGTATAATACACCTATACCACCTAGAACACTACCACCTCCAGGAACAGGAACAGCAGCCAGCTTACAGGGGATGTACACCAGGGAGACAAGCAGGCCAGCAGCAAGACAAGATTTGTGGAAGTGTGGGAGAAAGAGGGAAGAAGGAGAAGAAGAGCAGAAGAAGGAGATAAGATAGGTAGGAGAAGAGAAGTAGGTGAGAAGAGAGCCCTCCGCCCACTTCCTCCTCCTGCACCTCCTCCAGCTGCCGGGGCTGGGTGAGGCACACAGGAGCAGTGGTACACACAGCAGCAGAACATGAAGGACTGGTAAAGTGAGAGAAGGGAGAGAAGTTGGAGGAAGAATAGAAAGATTGGGGACGTCTTCATGTCCTCTTGACACTGACACAGGGGAACTATATAAAGGTGTTATACTTGCATTCACCTTCCCTCTCCACAATAGCTGTAACTCACTATTGCTTGGGGAAGAGGAACAGGAGAAGGACAGAGAGAGGAAGGTGAAATAGGAGGAAGTAATACAGCTGGAGAACTGCTTGACATTCCTTCCCTCCCTAACCTGAGCCTTAACATCCTCATTGTTGGAGCAACTGAAGAAACGAGAGAAGGAGAATAGAGGTAATATTGGCTGCTGTCGTGCTGATACCTTCTCTTCCTCCTGCTCAGCCAACAACTCACTGAACATCTGGAGGAGATTCACGAGCAGAAGAAGAGCAGGAGCAGGGGAAAAGGACACGTAAACTGGATAAAGAAAGAGAAAAAGAGGGATTCCTGTGTTCATTTCCTTCCTCACTGTGAGCTACTGCAGAGAGAAGGAGAGAGGGAGAAAGAGCAGAGGTAGATGGCCCTGTTAAATAGAGAATAAGAGGAAGCTGGAAGGAGGAAGAAGAGCTAGAGGGAGGATGACCACTCCTCACCTTCTCTACCTGATCCTGTGGATAACCTACTCACCCGTAGAACAACAACAGGAACGGAGAGAAGAAGAGGAGGAGGAGAGAGGCGTTGTCATACCCAGATACGGACAGACAAAACACTTGTTCTTACAGAAAGATTTGTCTCTCTCTCTTCCTGATCTTATAGCTGTGAGTAATTGACTGAAGGAGACTTGTGAATAGAGAGGAGATTATTTTATACACGTATTGTGGGGAATATTGGTGATCCCGGCCTTCAGTCTGATGGTCAGATAGCCATAGGTGGACCTTCCCTTATAGGAGCAGAACTATACAGTGTTTAAACTTAGCACTACAATAGATGGTAGTATACTACTCCAGGAAGCACAGATATAGGAGCTGAACTATACAGTGTTTGAATCTCACTACAATAAATGGTAGTATACTACCCCAGGAAGTGCAAATATAAGAACAGAAACAGACTGGTGAATCTTCATACTACAATAGTAGGTAGTTTACTACCCCTGGAGCAACGTCCAATGTTGATGACAAGGCAGTATACTACCCCTAATTCCACCATTACAGGTGCTTTAGCCAGTGACTCATTGTCTAATACATAATGTACAAGGCATACCTGCCCCACCCACAGTCACAGCTGATATAATTACACTTCACTCAATCTGGCCAAATGCCATTCCGGTTACCCGCCAGCTGATGTCACCTTTTCATATAACCAGTGTCAGAACTGTGACTGTCCCTCATGACGTCACTGTCACAAGCGTTTGGTGTCACTTGTTGTTGGCTATGTAACATTACTGTGACATTCAGTGACAGGAGATTCTGACAGTTTAGTGTCATATCCAAGGTCCGGAGACAGCTCTGTTATTATGTTTTAAATCATTATTGGAAGACTATAAAAGCTATTTAATATCACAGTTACTACCAGGTCACCAGCTGTTCATTGATGAACTTTATCCTTGGAATTATAATATATGTATTTCAAAGTTAAAACTTATTTTATCATTGTTTCCATGGCAACACTGTTGATCTTCAGGTGACAACAAGGAGAAGGAGCTTGTTGTGGCAGCGAGAAGTAGGCTGTGAAGATGATCCATGTTCACCTCCTAATTCTCATAAACACACGGTGAAGTGAGAAACAAAGTCTCTACACAAAGTCTCTAATTAACTCTACACTAGTAGTTAACAGACACAAAGTCTCTACACAAAGTCTGTAATTAACTCTACACTAGTAGTTAACAGACACAAAGTCTCTACACAAAGTCTGTAATTAACTCTACACTAGTAGTTAACAGACACAAAGTCTCTACACAAAGTCTGTAATTAACTCTACACTAGTAGTTAACAGACACAAAGTCTCTACACAAAGTCTGTAATTAACTCTACACTAGTAGTTACAGACACAAAGTCTCTACACAAAGTCTGTAATTAACTCTACACTAGTAGTTAACAGACACAAAGTCTCTACACAAAGTCTGTAATTAACTCTACACTAGTAGTTAACAGACACAAAGTCTCTACACAAAGTCTGTAATTAACTCTACACTAGTAGTTACAGACACAAAGTCTCTACACAAAGTCTCTAATTAACTCTACACTAGTAGTTAACAGACACAAAGTCTCTACACAAAGTCTCTAATTAACTCTACACTAGTAGTTAACAGACACAAAGTCTCTACACAAAGTCTCTAATTAACTCTACACTAGTAGTTAACAGACACAAAGTCTCTACACAAAGTCTGTAATTAACTCTACACTAGTAGTTAACAGACACAAAGTCTCTACACAAAGTCTCTAATTAACTCTACACTAGTAGTTACAGACACAAAGTCTCTACACAAAGTCTCTAATTAACTCTACACTAGTAGTTAACAGACACAAAGTCTCTACACAAAGTCTCTAATTAACTCTACACTAGTAGTTACAGACACAAAGTCTCTACACAAAGTCTGTAATTAACTCTACACTAGTAGTTAACAGACACAAAGTCTCTACACAAAGTCTCTAATTAACTCTACACTAGTAGTTAACAGACACAAAGTCTCTACACAAAGTCTCTAATTAACTCTACACTAGTAGTTAACAGACACAAAGTCTCTACACAAAGTCTGTAATTAACTCTACACTAGTAGTTACAGACACAAAGTCTCTACACAAAGTCTGTAATTAACTCTACACTAGTAGTTAACAGACACAAAGTCTCTACACAAAGTCTCTAATTAACTCTACACTAGTAGTTAACAGACACAAAGTCTCTACACAAAGTCTGTAATTAACTCTACACTAGTAGTTAACAGACACAAAGTCTCTACACAAAGTCTCTAATTAACTCTACACTAGTAGTTAACAGACACAAAGTCTCTACACAAAGTCTGTAATTAACTCTACACTAGTAGTTAACAGACACAAAGTCTCTACACAAAGTCTGTAATTAACTCTACACTAGTAGTTAACAGACACAAAGTCTCTACACAAAGTCTGTAATTAACTCTACACTAGTAGTTAACAGACACAAAGTCTCTACACAAAGTCTGTAATTAACTCTACACTAGTAGTTAACAGACACAAAGTCTCTACACAAAGTCTGTAATTAACTCTACACTAGTAGTTAACAAGACACAAAGTCTCTACACAAAGTCTGTAATTAACTCTACACTAGTAGTTAACAGACACAAAGTCTCTACACAAAGTCTCTAATTAACTCTACACTAGTAGTTAACAAGACACAAAGTCTCTACACAAAGTCTGTAATTAACTCTACACTAGGCTGGATGAGCAGGAGCAGAAGGAGGCCCAGTGCTGCCTTGTTTAAGAGCAGCTCTACTCATGAATGAGTTTATATAACCCTCTCCTGCTGCCCCCACCCCTGTATGTATGTACCCGCACTGCCAGGGTTAATGAGCTGCTCACCCCGGGCAGGCTTATATAAACTCCTCCTCACCCAGGCATCCACTATAACATCCACTTCTACTGCACAGCTGGGGGCTGGGTGCACTGCAGCACATATAGGCAGTATCCTACCATCTATCTGAGGAACAGCTGGGGGCTGGGTACTGCAGCAGCACATATAGGCAGTATCCTACCATCTATAGAGGAACAGCTGAAGCATTAATGTAATATAAACTTAATCAAGGAATCAACTCTCTACCCCTAATGGCTGCTACTGTGTGGAACTGATATATGCAGTGAAGGGAGTAGAATACTGCTGTGTATTTAGGAGAAATAGATGGTATGTGATATGAGTGATGGGATCTAGACACCAGCAATATCAGGCAGTATACTACTGATATAATACAGACATGGAATAGTTGCATTCACGCCTTTTCATACTGCAGGAGCACTGACTAGGCAGTATACTACATCTATTAGCTACAGTGGACTACCATATATTGTATACTGCAGCACTACTACCAGTGACTAGTGTGTGTACTGGTGCTGGAATGTAGCAGTGTATAATGCTACAAGGCCGTCAGCTGACATTTATTGTTGGCCAGTTATTGGCAATAATAGTCTGTGTACTACTCCTGTACTTGTTCTCCCTGTGCGGGAAGGTACCAATATGTGGCAGTAAACTACAGTACAAGTGTACATGAAGCATTGTGAGGTTCTACTATAGAGTCCTGCATGCGGGGCTCTCCTCTCCTGCTCACTCCTGCTCACTTCTGCTCACTTCTGCTCTTCATTCAAGTGTTGTGTGCAATTCATGGACTACTTCCTCCTCCTGCACCAATGGAATTATGGGATACATCTGCGCTAGGAATCATGGGATATCATCGAGGCTAGCGTCTGTGTCGCAGTGGATTATCTCCCAGTGAAGTGTGTAATGTTTGTAAGGAAGTAAGATATCACGGAGATGATCTCTCTTTCTGGGTTTTTCTGATTTGGGATTTTCCCCAGAAGAATTGTGGAAAGAAGTGTTGTGTTGTTGATGCAGTGTTTACACCTGGCAAATGTCCCAGGAAATACCCGCGGCCTCTCCTCAAAATCCTGGAAATGCTTCTCACATCCTCTTGTAGCGACTAGAGTTCTGTAGAAGAGAGTAAATATCTGTTAGCAGGAAAGTAAATGTGGGTGTAATTGTCTTGAAGCCATCAGTAATTACTGCTTGAGGGCAGATATGATGAACAACGTGGGGCGGGCGCGGGGTGAAGGCGCGGGGTGAGGGGGCAGGGGTGAAGGGGTGGGGGGTGAAGGGGCGCGGGGTGAGGGCACGGGGGGAGTGTAGGAATCTACCCTGGGAATACCCCAAGTACTGTATTTACCATAATATAAGCTTGTATTTCACATATAGTGGAGGGGGTACTGTATTCACCATAATATAAGCTGTGCTTGTATTTCACATATAGTGGAGGGGGTACTGTATTTACCATAATATAAGCTGTATTTCACATATAGTGGAGGGGGTACTGTATTTACCATAATATAAGCTGTATTTCACATATAGTGGAGGGGGTACTGTATTTACCATAATATAAGCAGTGCTTGTATTTCACATATAGTGGAGGGGTACTGTATTTACCATAATATAAGCAGTGCTTGTATTTCACATATAGTGGAGGGGTACTGTATTTACCATAATATAAGCAGTGCTTGTATTTCACATATAGTGGAGGGGGTACTGTATTTACCATAATATAAGCAGTGCTTGTATTTCACATATAGTGGAGGGGGTACTGTATTCACCATAATATAAGCTGTGCTTGTATTTCACATATAGTGGAGGGGGTACTGTATTTACCATAATATAAGCAGTGCTTGTATTTCACATATAGTGGAGGGGTACTGTATTTACCATAATATAAGCAGTGCTTGTATTTCACATATAGTGGAGGGGTACTGTATTTACCATAATATAAGCAGTGCTTGTATTTCACATATAGTGGAGGGGTACCGTATTTACCATAATATAAGCAGTGCTTGTATTTCACATATAGTGGAGGGGGTACTGTATTTACCATAATATAAGCAGTGCTTGTATTTCACATATAGTGGAGGGGGTACTGTATTCACCATAATATAAGCTGTATTTCACATATAGTGGAGGGGGTACTGTATTTACCATAATATAAGCAGTGCTTGTATTTCACATATAGTGGAGGGGGTACTGTATTTACCATAATATAAGCAGTGCTTGTATTTCACATATAGTGGAGGGGGTACTGTATTCACCATAATATAAGCTGTGCTTGTATTTCATAATATAAGCTGTGCTTGTATTTCACATATAGTGGAGGGGGTACTGTATTTACCATAATATAAGCAGTATTTCACATATAGTGGAGGGGTACTGTATTAACCATAATATAAGCAGTGCTTGTATTTCACATAGTGGAGGGGGTACCATAATATAAGCAGTGCTTGTATTTCACATATAGTGGAGGGGTACTGTATTTACCATAATATAAGCAGTGCTTGTATTTCACATATAGTGGAGGGGTACTGTATTTACCATAATATAAGCAGTGCTTGTATTTCATATATAGTGGAGGGGGTACTGTATTAACCATAATATAAGCAGTGCTTGTATTTCACATATAGTGGAGGGGGTACTGTATTAACCATAATATAAGCTGTATTTCACATATAGTGGAGGGGGTACTGTATTTACCATAATATAAGCTGTATTTCACATATAGTGGAGGGGTACTGTATTTACCATAATATAAGCAGTGCTTGTATTTCACATATAGTGGAGGGGTACTGTATTAACCATAATATAAGCAGTGCTTGTATTTCACATATAGTGGAGGGGTACTGTATTTACCATAATATAAGCTGTATTTCACATATAGTGGAGGGGGTACTGTATTAACCATAATATAAGCAGTGCTTGTATTTCACATATAGTGGAGGGGGTACTGTATTTACCATTACTTCTCCATGTATAAAGTAAAATGGTGTGCAAAAAAGAAGACATTTTTGACAATATTGTTTGTGCTACCGTAATTTGAGCAGCAGCCAATCAGAGACGTAATTGAAGAGCGCCCATCTCAATGCAATCAATCATGGTGAATTCCAACCAATCAGAAATCAATTGTCTGCTTATTGCCCATATGTACGTAAATACCTAATTTGTAGCCTTTAATATCAGGAAAAGTGTAATAAATACAAAAATTACCCTCTCCAAGCTCCAGGCTACACAATGTTATTAGTTTGCTGCACACTCATACTGCAACCAACTGCACTCAATACTGCACCCCGTCAGTAATAGGGAATGTCAGCTGTTTTCTCTTTTTATATCATATCTCGGGTTGCTGGGGAAACATGGATTTACTCCTACTCCTAGCTCTACCCTTGTATTGTGAATATAAATGGTAAATGCAATCTCAGCAAAACATCCCCAATGTCCAGTGGTTGAATTGTACCTTAAATAACCCACTTCAGCACTAGAGCAACATGTCCCATAGTAAGTCAACCACTGAGGTTTCCAACATTTAGTTACAGCATTTAAACTAATTACCCTCTCCTGAAACATGTATCTCATATTGATGTTACCAGACTGTTTAGTTCAGCTCCTTCCACAAGTCTTCCACTAGTCAGACTGCTGCTGACCCTCTATAGTGCCACTCTACCATTACCACAGTACAGTATAGGGATGACCGATGCTATCCAGTCTTTCACTAACTCCTGGGGGTAGTATACTACTGTTATACATAGTATAACACAAATTGATGAAGGAAAAATAATGTAGAGTATCATAGTAGTATTTATTCCTGGTTGATGTTAATTGAAGTTAGAGGGGCAACAGTACCCTCATATATGTGAGGGGGACACATGCAAGAAGGCACGGTTCCCCCTGATTGGACGGTGAAGCCGTCCAATCAATAGGTAATTACAATCAGTAGGGCTCGCACCAGCATGCAGGTAACATGTAAAGTTATGAAAATTTTAGGTAGTAGCTCTTATGTAACCATAAGGTATAAGTATAACACTACCATCTATTGCTGTATGAAGTTAACAGTATTCCTGATGTAGTATACTACCATCTATTGCTGTATGAAGTTTACCATACTGTTCAGCTGGTTTTCCTAGTATACTACCATCTATTGTTGAGGACACAGAGACACATGTAATACAGCATTAACTGGTGGTAGAGCATAAGAAAGAGATACAGGTGAGATAGTACCTGTATACACTGTACCAGTGAGGAGGGGGCAGGTATGGGGTATAGAGGTTAGATACCACTCCCCCACCTCCTCCACCTCCTCCTCCCCCTCCAGTAAGTGCCTACCAGCGTTCCACACAGTGTCTATAGAGTGTGTGTACATGTGTAGATAACGCTTGCTCCTGCCACTGTACCAGCAGCGTGTGGGTCTACATCCATTCATTATTTCTCATGTACTCATCTTCCTTATCATATAGTGTTGCTTTGTGTTGTTTAGACCTTGTTTTCCCAGGACTAGTTCAGCTTTTACAACTGGTCGTCCACTAGTACAGCTCCTACAGCTGGTCTTACACTAGTACAGCTCCTACAGCTGGTCTTACACTAGTACCAGGACTAGTACAGCTCCTACAGCTGGTCTTACACTAGTACCAGGACTAGTACAGCTCCTACAGCTGGTCTTACACTAGTACAGCTCCTACAGCTGGTCTTACACTAGTACAGCTCCTACAGCTGGTCTTACACTAGTACAGCTCCTACAGCTGGTCTTACACTAGTACCAGGACTAGTACAGCTCCTACAGCTGGTCTTACACTAGTACCAGGACTAGTACAGCTCCTACAGCTGGTCTTACACTAGTACAGCTCCTACAGCTGGTCTTACACTAGTACAGCTCCTACAGCTGGTCTTACACTAGTACCAGGGCTAGTACAGCTCCTACAGCTGGTCTTACACTAGTTCAGCTCCTACAGCTGGTCTTACACTAGTACCAGGACTAGTACAGCTCCTACAGCTGGTCTTACACTAGTACCAGGGCTAGTACAGCTCCTACAGCTGGTCTTACACTAGTACCAGGGCTAGTACAGCTCCTACAGCTGGTCTTACACTAGTACCAGGACTAGTACAGCTCCTACAGCTGGTCTTACACTAGTACCAGGGCTAGTACAGCTCCTACAGCTGGTCTTACACTAGTCTAGCTCCTACAGCTGGTCTTACACTAGTACCAGGGCTAGTACAGCTCCTACAGCTGGTCTTACACTAGTTTAGCTCCTACAGCTGGTCTTACACTAGTACCAGGGCTAGGTCAGTTCCTACAGCTGGTCTTACACTAGTTCAGCTCCTACAGCTGGTCTTACACTAGTACCAGGGCTAGTACAGCTCCTACAGCTGGTCTTACACTAGTACCAGGGCTAGTACAGCTCCTACAGCTGGTCTTACACTAGTACCAGGACTAGTACAGCTCCTACAGCTGGTCTTACACTAGTACCAGGACTAGTACAGCTTCTACAGCTGGTCTTACACTAGTACCAGGGCTAGTACAGCTCCTACAGCTGGTCTTACACTAGTACCAGGGCTAGTACAGCTTTTACAGCTGGTCTTACACTAGTACCAGGACTAGTACAGCTCCTACAGCTGGTCTTCCACTAGTACCAGGGCTAGTACAGCTCCTACAGCTGGTCTTACACTAGTACCAGGACTAGTACAGCTCCTACAGCTGGTCTTACACTAGTACCAGGACTAGTACAGCTCCTACAGCTGGTCTTCCACTAGTACCAGGGCTAGTACAGCTCCTACAGCTGGTCTTACACTAGTACCAGGACTAGTTTAGCTCCTACAGCTTGTCTTACACTAGTACCAGGGCTAGGTCAGGTCCCTTTGGCCATCCCACTCCCAAAAGGTTCCTAGATTCGAATCCCGTAGCAACTTACCATTTTGGGCATATTTTTGGATAAATTTATTAAACATACATTATGTACTTTCACATAAAACATGGAGTTTTCTGACATTTAAAGTTGTACCCAATATTTCTTATGTCACAGTCTGGGGTTATACATAATTTACAAGTTAATATTGTAAGCAAGTGTTGGGGGGAACTTGGCCTTAATATCCATTAATAAATAAAATAATTATAGAACGGTGCACAAGAAATTAATCAATTCCTTCCATGAATTTCCTATTCCTCACTAGTTAGTGATGTAGTGGCACACACCTTATCAGGGATTTAGACAAGAGATAATCCCCCAGATCATCTTCTACCCATCTGTGTGAAGTGTCTTATAGTATGTGTACATCAGGCTTATCCTCTTCTGGGCTTAAATTGGCTGAAAATTGTCAGGTTTACCTCTTTTTCTTTTTCTAAAATGCAAGCATGAAGCCAGTGATTCTCCTATTGATGTCAATCATGGTCAAATATCTGTAATAATTCATGGTAAATATGCCTCCACTATATGAGCCTAAATACTAGCCTTATCAGAGGATTTAGACCCTGGAGATTATCCCTCCTCCCCCTCCCCTCCCCCCCCCCCCCCCATGTGTGTGTGTGTCTGTAGTGTCTTACAGTTTACAGTTATCTCTCGTACATCAGTCTTCTCCTTATACTGGTCTAATGCTGTAGATAGGGCAGCATTTGCCTCTTAACTTATTACTTCTTTTTACTTCTTGCCAGCGTGAAGCCAGTCATTAATCTATTGATGTTACTGTCAATAATAAACAAAACAATTATAATATTGATTAATAATGAACAAAACAATTATAATATTGATTTATGAACCAGTTTCCATACATTGAACATGAAGTTTAACTTGTAGATTCATCTGGCTTTCAACCCCATAAAGTACCTATCAGAAACATTTCATTTGAAAAACCTTTCATTTGAAAAACACATTTTCTCAGTTTTAAACATTTTAAAGCTCATTTAAATTGTGCCCCTGTGTGGGAGAAGACTGGTGTAGCACAGGATGGTAGTATACTGCCGCCTGTTCACTGCCCTTATGTCCTACTATAGGCAGACGTGATTGGTTGTCACCATAGCAACATTACCATGGAGATAAGGACAGCAGTAGGACAACTCCTTCACCATCTCAGCAGCAGCAGTACCCAGTGTGTGTATTGACTCTATGTGTATACACTCCCATACTATACATGTGGGCTTATAGCACTAGTGCAGTACATCCTTATAGCACTCAGTGTGTTGGACAGGATTACTTGTATTTAAATTTATTCACTTATAATTTAGAAATAAGTGATTACATCTCACTTGGATATATTGACTTGATATACTCTGGGAGTACATGTGGGCCTATAGCACTCAGTGTGGCCATAACCAGAGCCTGTGTGTCTAAATTAACTCATTTATAATTTATAAATAAGTGATAATATGTCACTTGGATCATGTGTCCTGCTGGAAGTGTGTGAGTGACTACAGGAAGAGATATACCGCGGGTTACTTACAGCTTTACGGTACACATACGTGTCACACACAGGATCACTACACTCTCCATGTGTACTTATGAATTGTTACACTCATGTGGACTAGAAATAGAAGCAGAGAGCAAGAAACATTATTTACAGTAATTGTAAGATTGATGTGGATGTATGGATTACCATCAACCAACTGGAAGTTGTCTCTAGGATACATGATGTTGATTTACCAGCAAACCAACAGATTATTTCCTTCGAATTGTTACTCTACTATTTATTAGTGAAATATGTGATGAATTCCAAGTCTTGGAATTGTGTGATACATTTTTAAACGTGCAATATCTGTGGAACTGTGCCCTGGTTAGTGAGGACTGGATACTTTGTGTGCTCATGTCTATGGAGGATTCATCTATTATCGCTCATGTGGTGCAGCCTCCATGTTGGGAGATTTGACCTGCATTTCACCTTCAGACCAATCACCAGTGTTGGTATCAAGTATTATTTTCTCATATTTTTTGTTATTAATCTAGGTTAATTAATGATCGAGTCAAATTTGGCTGATTATCATAGATTGTTCTGTTTTTTAAACAGGAAGTAATATATAATTCACATATTATATCACAATATAGAATTCCACTTCCATGAGGAGGCCTCTGGATCAAACTGGATTAATTAATTGTGGATTTTGTGCTTTTTAAAAACAATTAAAACCTATATCAGGTTTAACATCCAAACCAATGTTGATGCTTGTGAATGTTGGAGCATTACTGGGTATGATTTAAGACGGTGGTACCGCTGATGCACCAACACATGGATATAAGCCTTCACTATCAGTAGAACCCAGGCTGCATCTGGGCCATCTTATCTCTCCTAGTGTTACACTAAGTCTCCACCAGGTGCCAGCAGTGTCTGTTGTGTGTGGTTGCCATGGTGACCAGTATGTAGCCCAGCTGTTGTTATGGTAACACTCTTGTGCTGAGAGTCGTCATGGAGAGGCCGTCGCGCTTCGAGCGCTGGTTCACCAGCTCAAGCTCCTCATCAAGGTCACCTTCAAGGTCAGATCCCAGTTCTAACACAAGGTCAGACTCCCCAGGGTCTGGGGGACAGTTCAGGTCAATCCTCTCCTCAAGGTCATCTGTAGCCAGCCGTCCAAGTGACCTTGACCTCACCACCCCGTATCAGCCATCTTGGCTCACACCATACTCATCTGTGAATGTCATGACAAGGTCACTGCCGGGTTCCCCCAAGCATGAAGGGTTTGGCAGTGAGGAGTATGAGACAGAATGCAGCCAGCCCGTCATACACACATACCGCAGAGCTCACACTGCCCCAGTCCCCACAACACAGGCCCAGCAAGTGTACCCCGGTACCCGGGCACGTCGCCATGGTACTGTGGTACCCCCCTCCCTGTACAGTAGACAGGAGACAGTGGTCTCCTCCTCCCCCTCCCTCTCCCTTGTAGACACCCAGGAGCTGGAGACCCCTGACCTTGCTGGTTCAAGGTCAGATGTGGTTGAGCAGAGACGCAAGTTCTTCCTGGAGCTGGAGGCTGATGAGGAGCAAGAGGAGGAGGAGGAGATGCCTGAAGGCTTCACAGAGCTACAGGAGGAGCAGCGCAAGTCTGGGGCCGCGGTGCCACAGACAGCCCCTGTGGCACGCACCCGCCAGGAGTTCTTTGCTGAGATGATGGCTGCCCCGACCCCACAGCCTGACCGGTGGACCAGCAGAACGGGAGGCCAGTCTGGCTACAACACACCGGACTCCCTGCCGGACACCTCCTCCCCCCACTCCCGCACCCACCGCCGCACCCTGTCTGACTCCTGGCACCAGTTCTTCACTGCCTGGTACAAGAACTATGAGCGGTCCCAGCATGGTGCTGTGCCAGACCGCCTGGACTCCCCACAGCGCTCTCACAGCCCCACCAGCACACCCGCCAGCGCCCCCGCCAGACTACCTGTGCGTAAAGTGTCCTCCCCTGATTACCCAGCATTCCGGGAGGAGGAAGAGGAGGACAGCGGTGAGTCAGCAGGAATCCAGGCCATCAATGCAGCCCTGAATGAACCCATGCCGCCACCAGACACTGGCAGGACCAGTGTGGGCGTGGAGCTGCGTGTGTCCCCTCCGTCCCCCGTCACTGCTGCACGCTCTGCCATCCCCTACATACACCAGGAACCCAGGGATCTGCTCGACATACCCGAGGGCAAGGGCAAGAGCAAGAAATGTTCTCGCTCTCACTCTAACCCCGAGTATGCTGTGCGCTTCCTCTTGTCACTGATAGCTCACAAACACAAACACGGGCCGGCAGAAGCGCAGTCGGACGGGGCAGACAAACCCGAGGACAAGTCTCCCTCTCAGAAACCCAGACTGAGGCTGCGGAAAAGCAAGAAGGTGGCCAGATCCAAGTCCTGGCACCTGGGGGCAAATAAAGGAATTAAACTCAACCTGGCAGCTCCACCTAGTGACTTAGCTCAGACTTACTCACAACTTGACCTGGATGCAGGACAGCGGTGGTGTGACCAGTATGCAGCAGGGGGCAGCACCAGGTGAGAAGGGACAGGCATGACTCAGCAGTTTCCCCCTTAACTAACATGGCTGACACCCCTGTGTGATACCTCTACAGGAGGGACAGGCATGACTCAGCAGTTTGCCCCTTAACTAACATGGCTGACATCCCTGTGTGATACCTCTACAGGAGGGACAGGCATGACTCAGCAGTTTGCCCCTTAACTAACATGGCTGACACCCCTGTGTGATACCTCTACAGGAGGGCCAGGCATGACTCAGCAGTTTCCCCCTTAACTAACATGGCTGACATCCCTGTGTGATACCTCTACAGGAGGGACAGGCATGACTCAGCAGTTTCCCCCTTAACTAACATGGCTGATACCCCTGTGTGATACCTCTACAGGAGGGACAGGCATGACTCAGCAGTTTCCTCTTAACTAACATGGCTGACATCCCTGTGTGATACCTCTACAGGAGGGCCAGGCATGACTCAGCAGTTTGCCCCTTAACTAACATGGCTGACACCCCTGTGTGATACCTCTACAGGAGGGACAGGCATGACTCAGCAGTTTCCCCCTTAACTAACATGGCTGACACCCCTGTGTGATACCTCTACAGGAGGGCCAGGCATGACTCAGCAGTTTCCCCCTTAACTAACATGGCTGACACCCCTGTGTGATACCTCTACAGGAGGGCCAGGCATGACTCAGCAGTTTCCCCCTTAACTAACATGGCTGACATCCCTGTGTGATACCTCTACAGGAGGGACAGGCATGACTCAGCAGTTTCCCCCTTAACTAACATGGCTGACACCCCTGTGTGATACCTCTACAGGAGGGCCAGGCATGACTCAGCAGTTTCCCCCTTAACTAACATGGCTGACATCCCTGTGTGATACCTCTACAGGAGGGACAGGCATGACTCAGCAGTTTCCCCCTTAACTAACATGGCTGACATCCCTGTGTCAGGGATGCTAAATGTCAGACTTTCAGCTGATTTCCGATTTTACCAATTTCCAAGAAAATCAATACTTTCACTCATTTATCAACTAAATCTTTAGTCTGGTTTTGCAGTCCTTCCTATTCCTCCCCTCCTCCACCGTTTTGCAGTCTGTTTTATTCCTCCTCTCCTCCCCCAGTGTGAGATCCCAGTCAGACGTACCCAGTTCCCACTGTCAGATCTTTCTCAGGTGCTTTTCCGCCGGAGGAAAGTGAGAAAACCGGGCAGAATATTTACTGGCCGCTCATTGGTCGAAAATCGGCGCTAGAAGTGTTCTGATTGGCTGCTCACTATTAGGTGTTCCGCCCTAGTGGCGCCCTCTTACGAATACAGTCATGCATGCAGTTCAGCATGGATTATAGTTCAGACTTTCTCCTACAACCCAACTAGCATCCCTGCTGTGTGATACCTCTAGATGGTCATGTAGTTGGTTGTCATGGTTACAGTTCTGTCACTAGGCAGGCTGTCTACGATTGTAACACGTCGGTCAGCAAGCACCGTGTTATCTTCTCACACAATGCATGTTCAATAAAATCAGAAAAATCAATAAAAGCGATCGTGATAACAAACATCTTGAGTTGCCTTTTTACTTGCCGTTGTTGCCTTGGAGGTGTGTTTTTGACTTGAGGTGTGTTTATGACTTGCCGTTGTTGCCTTGGACTTCCATTTTACTAGTTACCTTTGATGCCTGATGTAATGTTATACCAGTGGAGCAAGTTGCTGCATGCTGCAAACTAACATGACTCCTTTATGACCAATAATTCACAGCAGGGTGAGATGCCCACTCTGTGTGGGAGGCTCCCTGTGGGGCAGGGTGAGATGTCCACTCTGTGTGGGAGGCTCCCTGTGGGGCAGGGTGAGATGTCCACTCTGTGTGGGAGGCTCCCTGTGGGGCAGGGTGAGATGTCCACTCTGTGTGGGAGGCTCCCTGTGGGGCAGGGTGAGATGTCCACTCTGTGTGGGAGGCTCCCTGTGGGGCAGGGTGAGATGTCCACTCTGTGTGGGAGGCTCCCTGTGGGGCAGGGTGAGATGTCCACTCTGTGTGGGAGGCTCCCTGTGGGGCAGGGTGAGATGTCCACTCTGTGTGGGAGGCTCCCTGTGGGGCAGGGTGAGATGTCCACTCTGTGTGGGAGGCTCCCTGTGAGGCAGGGTGAGATGTCCACTCTGTGTGGGAGGCTCCCTGTGGGGCAGGGTGACACTTATATTGTGTTTCCAACCACAGTAAGAGTGAAATTGTTAAAGGTATACGCGGGTGTCCACGCCCACGCCACCTAGCGGCTCCTATTTTTCTTTGAAATATTTCGTTATCATGATAAGTTGAGATGTATTTGTGCACGATTTCCAATATCTACAGGGTTTATTTTCATTACAGCACTTTTGAGTCATGTTTTTAAGATTCATTTGTATTGGTTATGCTTATGTTTATTGGTTTTTATTGGTTATTTTATACTTCAAATGACCATAACTTTTTTTTAACCCCGTCAACGTATAGTTTTTTTTTGGTAAATCAGTAGCATGATACACCAAATATATGTATAGAAAGTTTTGATGAAAAGTCACCGATCAATTTTTTTTATATAGTGAAACGTGAAAAAAAAACACATTTTTCCATAGACTTTAATGCTAAAGCACTGTTATTTTCAGGCGGCTGTAGAAAAAAAAATAAGTCGTTGAGATATACTTTTTTTTTCATTTCTTGCTTTCTTATGTAGTCAGGAATGATCCCTGAACGTTTCATGAAAAAGTCACCGACCAATCTTTTTTCCATTGAACACCCGCGTATACCTTTAAGTATATAAGTGAACAAGTAAGAGACTAGGTTAATAACTAAAGTATGGAAAGCAGTAACAATGGTTAAGTAAGCAATAACAAAGTGGATGTAATAATGGAAGAAGTTATTAAAAGCTGGGAGCAAGAGGGGGGGGGGGGGGTAAGTAAGGATGTATTAAACACTGAGGGGTGTAAGGAAGGGTGCTTGTAAGGAAGGGTGCTAAGACCTAAGGGACCCTGATGTATTTTAGCCGAGTCATTCTCCTGTCGATGAAACACTAGTACTTCGTTTTTTTCTCTTTCTCTCAAGTTTGCCTGACCTAAGTAAAATACTGCTTGGATTTGTCGCTCTTCTCCTGACCTATTTATTTTACTCTTAATTTGGTCATATGTGACCTAATTTACCCTAATAATGACCTATTTAGTCATTTTGGACCTTATTTCGAACAGTCTGATATTATTTGAATTATAAGATCTTATAAATCTTTTGGTATCATCTGACCTAATTTAGTTCTATTTGACCATATTTGGTATCTTTTGACCAAGTTTGGTCCATCTCTCCTTATATGGTCATATGGCAGTTTCGGTCACTCCTGAGTTTATTTTGTTGTATATGCTCTTATCTTAGTGTTCATATTACAAATATGATTTCATAATGACATGATCTACATTTGACGGTTTTGACTGACAGACTGACTGACCAATAGTACTCAACACTTGGTGATCTGGGGCTTTCTGATCGCTGATTGGCTGACGTGGGCGTGAGTGATGTGAGTAAACTCCGCCCCCGGCCACGCCCACTCTGAGACTAACCTCTCTGTAATGCTTCCTTCTCAAGCCTCCTCAAGACCTCCTGTCAATCATTAAGCTCATCATAATTTATTCTGGTTAATCTACATATTGTGACACGCCCACTTTAAGAACAATTAACACTGTAAGCTCTTTCTCATCATTGTTGCCTTTTGCCTTTAAAAAAAATGTGAACTATTTTGTAATCTCAAACTTTTGATTAATCAATCTTTTGTGTTTTTAATGACTTCTAATTGCTTAATTATTTCACCAATTGTCTCAAATTAGATGATTATTAATGCTGGTTTATAAACATTTTCATGCTGTGTGCCTTTCTTTGTTAATTGCAATATTGATTGAAGTAGTTTGATAAAGAATAACATGACATATGTACATATTGCAATCTCTATTTTGCCTTTTAACAAGCTTGGTGAATTTTTGTTAAGGAAATTAGTGATATTTGACTGTTTATTCTATCAATTTATTCTCTCCCTCTCACTTTGTCTGTCAGTCCTCTCTCCCTCTCTCCTCTTTCTCTCTCTCTCTCTCTCTTCCCCCCCCCCCCCTCCTCTCTCTCTCTCCTCTCTCACTCTCTCTCTCTCTCCCTCTGTCTCTGTCTCTCTCTCCTCTCTCCCTCTCTCTCTCTCTTCTCTCTCTCTGTTTCTCTCTCTCCCTCTCTCCCTCTCTCTCTGTCTCTTCCTCTCTATCTCTCCTCGCTATCTCTCTCCCTTTCTCTCACTCTCTCCTCTCTCGCTCTCTCACTCTCACTCTCTCCTTCTCTCCCTCTCATCCTTCTCCTATCCCCTCTCTCTCTCCTCTCTCTCCCCTCTCTCGCCCTCCCCCTTTCTATCCCTCTCTCTCTCCTCTCTCTCTCCCTCTCTCTCTCTCTCTCTCTCCTCTCTCTCTCTCCCCTCTCTCCCTCCCCCTCTATCTCTGTCTCTCTCCGTCTCTCCCCCTCTCTCTCTGTCTCTCTCCCTTTTTCCTCTCCTCTCTCTCTTTTCCCCCATTCCAACCCCATAAGCGGTTTTCTCTCCCAGTACACCTGTATCTTCCTCCTATTGTCATATAATGTAATATACTGTATTATACATGTATGCCACACCGTGTCTAACCTCCCTATGCTTGTTCCACCCAGGCTGGGATCACTAAGCAAGGAGCATGACAGGAAGCAGGAACCCCGGCGTGAAGACAGGCGGGAGGAGGAGCGTACACCCGAGTACCACGCCCCCCAGGTCCACCCCGCTCACCCCGCCCACCCCGACCTACACACACACCAACCTGGTAAGTACATATATACACACTGTCACACCGACCTACACACACACCAACCTGGTAAGTACATATATACACACACCTCACACACCGACCTACACACACACCAACCTGGTAAGTACATATATACACACACCCACCCCGACCTACACACACACCCACCCCGACCTACACACACACCCACCCCGACCTACACACACACCAACCTGGTAAGTACATATATACACACACCCACCCCGACCTACACACACACCAACCTGGTAAGTACTGATATACACACACCCCACACACCCACCCCGACCTACACACACACCAACCTGGTAAGTACATATACACACACCTCACACACACACAATGCTTTTGTCTGAATACAAATTTTAAAATACAAATACAAATACATGTATATATGATGTGTTACAGGATGAGCCACATGTCGCAAAAAAATAGATTTTGAGATATCATATTTGAAATGATGAGATCAAGGGAATTCCAATGATAGTAAACAGTAGGCTAATAAGGGTGGGTGACATTTACATCTAAGGTAGCTAAATATACTCCATAGGATGAGCTTAGAAATGCATGGATATATTCAAAACAAATTTGGTCAATGTATTCATGCCAGAGTGAGAATTAAGCACCCCATAAATGAAAACATTCCCACAAGGACATTTTGAGAATAAAACACTTTGAAAAATATCAATTAAGCTACTTGTGACTCATTTACTGTAACACATCACATATGTGTACACTACGCTTGGTGTAACATGAACAACCAAGTCATGTGGATTTAAAGATGTATTTGTACCTGCTACAGGTATTAATGAAGGTTATATGACCTTTATGTTATAGACACTTTATATTTTAAAAAAATGCATTTGGTTTTGTAATTTATGTTCACAAAGATGGACACAATCTTAAGAAGTAGTCGCAACCATAAACGATTACCTTATAATTATATAGTTCACAGCTTTATAAATGAAAATATATCAATATTGTACAAACATTACAAGTTACAAATAGGGACAAAGTGTTTTGAAAGAATGTTATTTGAGCTCAATTTAGATGTACATTTACATGCCCGAGAGTCCAGGACGATTTATGAGAATTCTGTCTGACTGTCCTTACTCAGATTTCATGTACATGGAATTAATATCAAATAAGCGGTTATCTAATCTAATCTCTATATTACAGTGAAATATTTAAATAAATAAATTATAATTGTTACTATTTCAGCTACAGCGCCGAGTACTGGTAACCTGGTGCAGCGGTCGGTGATCATCCAGCGGGACGAGCGCGGCTACGGGCTCACCGTCAGTGGAGACAACCCCGTGTACGTCCAGTCAGTCAAGGAAAGTGAGTAGTTGCAGGGGATTTATAGTTCATAGTTTAAAAAATAGATGACATAATTGATGAATGAAAAGGCGTAAGATGAGTTATTGGTGTGGAAGTTTACAGCTTATATTACATAACTTTACTAGTATGTGATCAGAGCATAGAGCTATATAGTTACCCCTTCTACCCTTACTCAGTGTCCTTCCCTACTTGGAGGGAGGCGTGTATGTAGCTCTATGGATGAGAGGTAGGACTAGTTGGTCTAACATTTGCAGTAACAAGGTACTTTTGGCTAAATACATATTATGGCTACTATTTTTATACAATTATACAAGTCACAGGGGTTTTATAGTTTATTTTTGAGGATTTTATCCTCACTAGGGTCGCACAACAACTGGGGGAAAAGTTGTGGGGAGAAAAAGCTCCCTGTAAATTACCGTACAACTCATGCAGGCTAATTTGGTGCAACATTAAAAACAGCAAATTCAGTCTAACTTCTTGGTTTATCCTCCATCGTATGAACTAGAAACCCCAAAGACTAGAAGCCACAGAGACTATATCCTTGTCTGATGTGGGGGTGAAAGCAGGGAAACTAATGCCTCTACAGAGCTCAGTACTGGTGCTGCCGACTGGTGGTTTGTGACGTAACTACCTGAAGTAGAGCAGGCATCCATTGATCGCCCTGTGGAAGGACTGCTTCCAGTCACAGTGTAACCCGCTGTGGTAATACATTGTGGTACCAAACATTCAAACTGAATGTAGTGGACGTATTACCCTGTTCTGGTGCATTGGAATATGTATACAATTTATGTAAATCGTCATATGAATGAAATGTATTGGAATAAAAATATTATATATATAAACAGAACACAGCTCTTCAGCCCATAATCAGAAAAGACAGATGTTAATTCATCCAAGTGACTAGAAAGAACAATATAAACATGTAAATACGATTGACCGGTATAAAAACCCTGGATAGCAATATGCAATGTTTTCATGTCTCATTTTATTCTTTCCTGTTATAAGTAACTTACATTCCCTATCTAGAGCTGTTTAGCGGTGTTTTCTCCGTGGACAGAAAATCGTACCCCTTTTGAAAATAAGGAATAGAATGAGATGAAAGTTATACTTATTGGCCAGCGATGAAGTTCTAGGCAAATATTTTTTTCTGGGGAAATGGAAATATCAGAATAAGATCTTTATTGATGGAATTGTACTGGTAGACGCTGGATGTGTATGTAGTTAATTATTAGGTTGTTACATTTAAAAAAATGAAATTATTTCCTCAGAGCATTAGTTCGTGATTATCAAAACACATTCTTTCGGCGAGTCCATTGAATTCAATTCAATTAAAAAATTTTTTATTGCTGATGTTATTACAATGGTGGATCACCTCTCACATAGGCAATGATGCCAGTTCTTCCTGTGATCCATTGATTGAATTGCGATTTTTTTTGTATGAAGGACACCATTTTGATAAATGCTCTTAGTTTACACAAATTATAAATGCTCCGTGTTCTCAGAATTAGTTTCCCACTTTTTATGTAGGACTAGAAAAATGGGAAAAGCGACTATTGTCTAATGGTGATTAGTAAAATCAATCCTCTGCTTGTTTATGTGGCAGTTAGTATGGGGGGAATATTCCCTAATTTAACCAAATGAATTGTTCCCAAGTTCCCTCCTTTACTCCCCTCTCTACTCCTCCCTCCGCGTGCCCATCCCCGCGCCACCCGCGTGTTGGGCCACCGTACCCAGCCTCCACTCATGGTTCTCTTCTTTCTCTCCAGACGGCGCGGCGGTGCGTGTCGGCGTGCAGCAAGGGGACCGCATCATCAAGGTGAGTTACACGAGTCACTACTCAAACTCTGGCCTTGTCTTAACAATAGAATGTTTAATCCTAGTTTTGTATTCCCAGTAAAGATGGGATATATTTGTCCGAGTACAACCTTGGTAAACCAGTACTTAGTCAACTTGTTAGCTCTGACATACTTTAATATGAAACGAAATAAAATCCAGTAAAAGACTAAACGAAAACACCTTTTACTCATCTCTATCTATTTTCCTAATGGAATCTCACTTTTGTTTTGGTGAACAGAAAAGTTATTCGTTTGTCCTCTTCATTTAAAAAAATATTATTTCTAAATTGTATCTTTCACATCTAAACGTGTTCTTAAAATATTGCTATTCGGACTTAATTCCTTGTACATTGTATTAACAGAAATGTAATTTTTGTTTTTAATTCTTGTGTCTCTCCAGTTATAGAGGAGAAGAGAATTTTGTTCTTTTCCCCCTCTTTTCTGGTTTGAGAATTATTTTTTTATATATATTTTACCCTGAAGAAGTGACGAAAGTCACGAAACATTGGCTTTGTAATAAACCAAGAAAAATTAAAAAAAAAGTGAAATATTATACTCAACAAGTCTCTATGTAGAAATGTAGTTTTTCCTCTTAGGTGGGATTATGATGAGGCTTTTTGGATTCCGTGAACAAATCTTTTTTAACTTAGAAAGTAAATGTTCATATCTCGATGTCAAGAAAATAAACCTTTTATTCATGACCTTCTGACCCAATTATTTTACTTATCTAGGTCAACGGGACGCTGGTGACGAGCAGTAACCACGTGGAGGTTGTCAAACTCATCAAATGTGAGTACTCCATTTATTACGTCATACCTCCTACTCGTGACGTCATGTACGTCATGGATACCACGTTGCACTTCCCCACGTCATACCCCGCTTACTGGACAGCAGCGTCATGGTTACCATAGTGACGAGGTCGTGACCTTGGTCATGAGGTCAAGGTCAAAATAGGTCTTTCACTTGCCCAGTACAGATGTTAGATTGTCGTTACTAATGTCTTTTTATTTCACCCGTCTTGCCCTTTACTATATGGGTCAGATCTTTAGAATATGTACAATCGGGAGGTCTACACATTTGGCATTGCATTGATTCTAGCAATCTGTTTGTTTAAATTAAACTGCATTTTGAATGTCATTTTTTGTCTTAAATTTGTGTTATTTGATAGGATTGGAGAAGACGAATTGTACATTTTCTGGCGATTTCACCCATATGCTAGTTTATTGTTTCATATTGATTTCTGATGTTCATACAGGTTCAGCAATAGCCCCCTCCCGCCCCCCCCCCCGCCTATAGCGCAGTACATACACCTGCCTCTGGTACCACTGTCTTCTTGTAATCTTTCTCTCCGCCATACTCTCTGTTGATATTTATGAATATGTTTTTGCCACAATTTAGTTATAATCCAGATTTTTATGAAACACCCAGTGCACAATTCCCTATATAATATTTCAAACAATGAAACACAATTTCAAACTACACACATAGACATTGGGCCTCCACCCTCCCCCTCCCCTCCCCCCCCCCCCCCCCCCCGCCCGCATGAGGCCTAATCCCCCTCGGGGGTAAATTGAAATTTAGTTTGAAAACATCAAAGTGACTTAATTCCCGCCCCCGCCCTTTAGTTTGCCTCAAAGCCACCAGGCGGCTGCCGCGGGTCATGTGACCCGATGACGTCACATGTAAACAAGGGGCCAGCTGGTGGTGGTGTTGGTGTAATTACCATAGCAACCTGTGGGCCGCCTAGGGGCCGAGTTTTAGACAATTCTCGAACGAATAGTTACATGAAACTGACTAAAATAATACATATTGTAACAAGTTATATTTGAATTAAGGATATATATTTGGTATAATTTACGGATGTATATTTGGTAATATTTGGTATAATTTGATATTTCGTAACAAGTCAGGTTAGCAGACAAGCTAGGGGCATTATCCCTTGTGTATTGGGCGACTGGTGTATAGGCTTTAGCACCTTTAAAATAACGCTCCATCTTTATAGCGTTACTAATCGTACTGTAGTCTTCAAAGTATTTTGTATTTAAAGATTTGTATTCAGCCAGGAGATTATGACAATACATTATTCTCAGTCCAAGCTGTCGATCGATTAATAAGGATACAAACATGTTTACAAAAATACTCTTAACAAATTGACCACTAAATGTGAAAAGTGTTTCAAATGAATAGGATCGACTTTTCTGTTTCTAGATGAAGGAAAATATTTGATTTGATTTGATTAGAAACTTGCGTTGGTATTTCTTTCTTGATTAATATCACTAGGTACGACTAGGCGAGTTTACATATAGAATAGTAGAAAATATGTAAGAAAAGAAACGCTATAAGCCCGGTCCTGCTATAAGCCCGCTCCTGCTGTCCTCTTTGCTTCAATGAGACAAACATGACATTACAAATATGGACAAAGAGATTATAATTGTGAGAGGCTGTGTTGGTAAATATTCATCATTTACTAAAACATCAATATTAGGAGGGAGGTTTTTAAAGATAGCGTTTGCAGAAGGTTGGAGGGCATTTCATTTGTTTCACAAATTTGACAGATGAGGGAAAATGTGAGAATGAGTGATCTGCGAGTGTTTTCTAATTTTGTGCGGAAGATCAGTTGTCTGCTAATTACAGTGGCGCCCCCACTCCCGGCGGCGGCGGACACGTAAACCAGCAATTAATGCTGAGTCATGGCAGGAAAAAACCAACAATGGCGGACCAACCCGACGTCAGGACGTCTGTGTTGACGTTTGTGTGGCCTTCAGCTTGACATTTAGAGACGCCCTGACGTGAAGGTGACGTCATAACTCAGTCAGACGACAATTGAGCGTCTCCGGGGAAACCATTACGTCACATTTAGTAAATGTTTGTTGGCGGCTGTAAACAAAATTGTAATAAATGATTAAATTTGGGGCATAATTCGCAAATTGAGCCATAAATCTTCCATATTGAAAAGGGCGGTCTTGCTCAAATCACAATATTTTGTTAAGGCTGTGTTTTTCTTTCAATACTTTTTATTTTTCATAAATAGGCTATTATAAAAAGAAAAGTAGTCAAATTTCACCCAATAGCTCACCAAGGACTGATCATCGGGAACATTTGCAATTTTGTGTAGAATGTTCTTTATTTTTTTTCATTCCTTAGAAACAGTCTAGGCTCAGAGCTGATATAGTCCCTCCAAACTGAGGGAAAGCCTTTTGCTCCGGACAGCACAATCTCATTAGGACGGTACTTCAGGACCGGGAAAGCCATGGGCGCATCACTGACATATATATATGAATAAAATTTTAGAAATACATAAATCCCTATTTACTTTAACTCCCACAACGTAATATGTATGCAACAGGAACACAATAGGATCGACTAGTCCATGCCTACGGTTTCACTAATAACATTATCAACACTTGAATTGAACAATACATTATTTACCAGTATATATGTTAAAAGAGGTGGACAAGACACATAAAAGAGGTTGACAAATCACTGAAATGCTTCTGGATAACATCCAGCTTTTCCAGCCGTTACCTTTCCCACAATAATCTCTTTTACTTTTTAAACTTACTTGAATGCCAAGGACTGCCCAGCCCTCCCAGGCACCTGTATCTACCTGTAATTACCTACCTGTAACTCTGACCACTCTGTGTATCTGATGAAGCCCTATACTGGAGGTAGTGACCCTCACTAACAGGAGTAAAGAGGAAGACCAGAGGACAAAGATGGGCTGACATGTACTTGACCCCTGTGACCTTCAACTGGCGTGTTTGACCTCTGCCTGGGTGTAGTGAGGCGTGACCACGTGCTAGGGTCACGTGACTATTGCATCCAACCCTTCCTGGTTCCCTCTGCCCCCGCCACGTGTCTCCACTAGTACTCATTCAGTAACATGGTGTCGTTAAGGGTTATTGGTGTGTGTGTGTGTGGGAGGGGGGGGGGGGGGTTACTATTGCTCGTACAGCCATTGTTTATACGGCATATCAGAGTATCCAGTTCGTACTGTACATCTAACCAACTGGGGCCGGTGAACAAACCCGAAAAGGTGATCTAGTCTTCCAGTATAAATAAAATAAAATCTTTAAAAAATAATGCTGGAGCCCATATCAGAATAAATATCCCATATGTCCCCCTGGGAACAGGGGGGGGGGGGGTAGTGCTTGCGCGCAAGGGTGGTGTCATGTAATTAAATAAATTACTAAATACAACACATAATGTATTTAAATGTATCATATATGCATTATATATCTATGTTTAAGGAGGCCAACATATTTTAAAATTTAGTTTCCTTAAAAAAACATAACCAAAGACTTGCGCAAGTCCAGATTGATCTAAATGTCTCCATATAATCCTCTGATTTAAAGCCAGCTTCATAAAAGTAACATCAAACGATTCTGTCAATATTCTTTATGCAACCATAATTTTCGAAAACATGTTAAAGCCACTCATGTGCACATGCATTCATTTTTTTATTGTTTTACATTTAAAATGTTTTCCACTCAGCTCATTGGACATCCTCCTTCAGTACAGAGCTTTACTCCTTTCGTTTTCTCAGTCATACGAATCTGCGCTGCTTTGGGAGGTTGATTTGACATATAAATGTATAAAAGTACATTTATCAGACACAACTAATACAGTTATGTTAAAAGGCTTTAAGGGATAGGTGGTACTGTTATATCCGCTTTTCCAGGGTTTATTATATAGGGGTGGGGGGGGGGGGGTGCCCCCTTGTCCCCCCTCCTCCTCTACCCGCTGCTCCTGCACTGAGTTTACATGTCCTACAACCATGAGCTGTATGACTCACTCCGCCCCGCCCCCTACCCCCCTCCCCCTCCCCTCCCCCCTCCCCCCCCTCCCCCCGCCCCCATCACTACATCACAGCACACAATGTGGTGTGATATCTAACTCTACTGTTTGCGCTCCTATTCTCCGTCCCGTCATAGGGCAATTGCCTTAGCAACCACGCACCTCTCCCCTCAAGCATTCTGGGATTGACTTGAGCTCTATTTAACTATTTTATTATTTAAATTTCCACACAAAAAAATCCCAATTTGAAACAAGAAACATCTTACTGCTTTGTCCCCTGTGGTAGCGCAAGAGGGAGTGGGCGGGTGTGTAAGAGTTAAAATAGTGAGATAGGGAAGTGTTGATTGACGGGGAAAGAGTTAACTATGGCGGCCTGGGGGCCACTGATGCATTGTGGGCCGCCGCCATGTGAGCGATATTAGGACGTTTGTCTCGCGTCACCATAGCGACATGTCAGTAAGTGGGTCAGACTGAGAGAGGACAGAGAAGAGGAGGAGGAGGAGGAGGAGGAGAGAGAGAGAGAGAGGTGCTAGTGAAATATGGACAATCACACCCACACTTGCACACACCCAGGAGGAAGAGAAAACCAGGAAATGTGTATTAATACCAATGGAACGCGCAGTGGACGCTACTAGTGTGATATATGGCCGATAGAGGGCCAGGATTGTAGAGGAACAAGTGAGAGTTTATTGTTACCATAGGAACAGCAGCCCCCTCCCACCCCTACACCCACATGATACAGGGAGGTGGGAGACATAGAGGAGTGAGACGATTGTAAACCACTATATATCCACATATATGACAATTACTGGTGTGTGTATAAGCCTGGTGTGAGAGTGTGTATAGGCCTGGTGTGTGAGTGTGTAAGGCCACATAGAGAGGCAGGGGTGGTGCACAGGGTGGTGTATAGACTATAGAAGTGGTGCAAAGTGGTGTTTGGCTGCCTCTCATACACACAAACAATGGGGGCAACTAGAGGCGGGGGTAGTAGTGGGGGACAGTAGACAGGGTGCCTTACTGATATACCACACATAGATACCCTTTATCTACACACATACATACATAAACACACACACACACACACACACACACACACACACTTAATTAAACACACATATACACACACACACCCTTTAATACACACAGTGTGTGTGTGACATATTGGCCCACGTTACACACAGTGACACACTAACATACGTCTATATTATACACCCAATATCGGCCAAATATACACAAAAAGCTCAGTTGTACCCACAAAAACACACACATACCTCATCACAGTCTAGGCCCATAGTTGAGACAGTCCCTTCAAACGAAGGGAAAGCCTCTCGCCTCAAACCGCAAAGTGTCATTATAATTCCATTAAGACCGCAAAATGTCATTATATTCACATTAAAACGCTGAGTAACCAAGAAACTGACTAGCGAAGCAGGCTGACCTACCATTATATCTGATGTGAGGGTTTGGACCTACAGTGATCAGATCTACTCGCTCATAAATACACATTAATGCACACTTCACACAAAGTCTGGTTATGTGTTACGGTACAATACACCAGACCCAGTATAAACACTGCCTTGTGGGGTAAATATAAACACCCCATATACAGCCCCACCCCCACACACTGGCCTCACTCTAGCACTCTCTGCCACCCTCATATTTAACCCCTTGTTGTGGGGCGTCCTTTTTAACCCTCATTTGTCACAAGCACGAGCGCAAAAACCACAATAAAAGCCTGGTGTGGCTACGAGTGAAGTGTTATTATACGAGCCCACCATTACACAGTAGTGTACATATCACTATCTGTGGCACTACTACATGCTGAGATAACACCAGCCATAGTGTACCACCGTCACACATAGTGCGAGCAATTAATGCAACATTAAATGTTCCTCATCAGGACAATATGTAAAATAATCGTGGAGCAATATCTGCCGCATCGTGTGGGAGCAGACTAGGTTTGACAACTGAAAGAGGAACATATTTGTCTCTGGGCGTGAGGATTATTTAGAGGAAATGATATAAGATTAAATATTGACAGAAGAAGTGAGACAATATATCCACACATGCCCGTGTGGTGGGGAATAGACCATCACGGGATGTAAGATTAACAAGAGGCGAGGACCAGACCAAGGATATATTGTGTGTACAAGTGTGAAATAGTCAGCTAACGTACGTGGAGAAGTGGAATAATCACACATACTGGCTCGTGTTGATACCATAGTGTATAATATATGTAGTGGAATAACCACACATACAGGCATAATATACCAGTGTGTATAATATATACATGTAGCCCTGGTATATAATGGACGCTGTATAATACACTGGAGGAGGAGATAGCGTGTGTGTAGCGTCCCTGCTGGTAGTGGTATTGTGCACACGCAGCAGTTGGTAGAAATATTGTGCACAAATATAGAAATATTGGTGGATAAACACCTGAATTGTACATACACTAGGAGAATTGTGCGTTGAATGAAAATAATATTTTTTCTCTCAAATATTGTACAAAAATAGAAGAATAAAAGGCAATATTCACCGGGAATTTACACCAATTGTCACACAAGGAAATACATTAACGCCCGGAGTAAGTCATCACAGTATTTGTCTATTGTACAGGAAAGTGTAACATGTTGTTAAAGTGTTGCTATGGAAACACCAGATAAGTGAAAATGAAGGAATATATTCCAGCGTGGATTAATTATAATAGCAACCTGGATCCGCATTTGAACATTTTATAGAACTTATTGTTCTGAAAAGTATTTATAGAATTATCTATAATTAGAAATAGTCTTCAATTGTTGTTAATCTGGATGAGCTGACCTTGGGGATGACCTTGCTGTGACCTTGAGGATTGTGTGTGTAATAGGGTCAGGGTGACACAGATACGGGTGTTGTCATGGCAACACGATACCAGCACCCACTGGGTCATATAGTACGGGGGGAGGGGGTGTGGAGGGTGGAAGAGCTGGCTACAGGGCGGGGGGGGGGGGCGGTTAATGGAAGGGTCAAGTAGACAATGCGGAAATGGAGGACAATTGTTATTGCGCATGCCTCAAATGATGCATGACGGGATCGTGTGCACCATATTTCTGCAAGGAGAACATTTCCAGGGGGCATCTATACATGTGACATCCCCCAGCATGCAGTGCGCCATGTTGTTGACCTAGTTATGCTAATTCACAAACATCAATAGTCGCTACAGTTGGCAGAATTTCTCCTCAAGGCATTAATTATTGTCACATTATGTGTATAATCCTGGGAGAAAATAACCAGAATGTAAGGAAATGTCTTCTGTGGATATTGTGAATTGACAACAGAAAATGTCATATTCTTGCTTGGTTTGATCTTAGAGTAAAATGAGTCCTATTTTTCTCCTCAAAAAAGAAAAAAAAATCCTCCTTGTCACATTATGTGTATAATCTTGGAAAGAAAATGACCAGAATGCAAGGCAATACAGCTAAAAATAAGTCTGTTTCATCCTAGAATTGACGACACAAAATGTCATATATTCGTGCTTGGTTGATCTAAGAGTTCTGTCTTCCTGTAACCATCCTGAGTTACAGTAGAGGAACGTTTGTCTCTCGGCCTCCTGCCCGCCTATAGACTGGCCTTACCCTGCAGGACATCATTAATACTGCTTTTATGATAAAATTATAATATAAATGTGTATATAAATATGTATATGTAGCAGTAGTGATATAGGACTAGTGTGTGTGAGGGCCTGCATGCTACATGTCGTGCTGGGGAGGTAGGGGGGGGGGGGGTTTAGTAAAGTGATCCATACTGCCTCACCCAGTAACTTCACCCTGTTTGCATGTTTACAGACGCCTTTCCTCCAGGGTGGAGCAGCAGATCTACCTCCTCCAGTACCTCACCTTGGTCGCCATAGCAACAGCTGTTTGACCTAGTTAGTGTATGCTATGTAGACAGGTGTAAATGTGGGGAGAGGGGGGATATAGGGGGGAGGGGGATATAGGGGGGAGGGGGGATATAGGGGGGAGGGGGGATATAGGGAGCTCCACTGTCGGTACAGAAAGGTCATCCTCAAGATAGTGTCCAAGGTCACTTACGTCAGCTCACGTCATGTTTCTATAGTAACGTCATGGTCATTTGATTGAATTTACAGGAAAAAAACTTAAGGAGTAAAGAATAACTAAAGTGAAAATAGATCCGCTGAGTCATAGTTGTGTTGGATTGTGTACGCCGGAAACGGAAGGAGTAGTGAATGTGTGAGTAAAAGTCGGATTTATCAGCTGGGATAAGGAGGGGGAGGATGACTTGATATTGCCATGGTAACTAGGTGACCTGGTTGCCCTGGTTACGTGGAGCTTTTACCGTCACTCTGTGAGTGAACAACGACTCATCACAACCCCCCTATTATCGCTCACCTTTATTTACACCTGGAGACGTGGTCGCTATGGTTACCTAGTAGTGACCACTCACTGACCACTATACACACACTCCAGGGTGGGAATCCGTTGTCATGGATACGTAATAACAATGGTGACCATGGATAAGGATAAGAAAAAGGCTCGCCGCTATTCGCTACCCCCTAGCATCACAAAGTGGGGTAAGTTACCATGGAAACACATGCACATTTACCATTCATATACTGGCCTTTCATATATTCATAATATAGGCCTTCCCAACCATTCAGTGCAGAAAGAACCTCGCAGTTATTTCCAACCCCTCAACATATATTCACTATATATTCTCTCTTCTTGTAAGAACCTAATGATTCATCCTATCCCCTCATCCCCCACTCTACATACCCATCAACCCGTCCAGCCAACCCGTATATAGCTGCTCCTAGTGTGGTGGTGCAGTGGGTTCATGTCCATGTTCTAGTCCATGTGAACTTGGAGTAATTTATTTTACTCCAAGATGTGAATAATTCCCCCCACGTCTTAAAACATTCTCATTCACGGTTCTCACACCCGAGCCTGCTGTAGCATTGTCATCGCAATCTGTTGTCGGTTGTTGATTTAGATTTATATGTGTGTGTGTGTAACATTTCCCCCCCCCCCCCCCCCGCCATTCCCCCCCCCCACACACACACACCGTATTGATCCACATAACCGCACCTGTACAAATATTCCCTTCTCTCCCTGTTCAAATTTTTGCTTTCCACCAAATTCTCTTATTATTTTTGTCAAGACTAGTCTTTATTCAATCCCTTCTCTGTGCATCTGTCTATGACCTAATGTTGACCTACTTACTGAGGTCATGACCTCTGACCTGGTAACCATGACAACAGCAGCTTCGTGTTTGTAAACATTGCAGGTCACACTACCGGCAAAACCTGGAACTACAAAAACAATATTTATTTCAGGATTTTGAAAATAATTGTTAAATAATTGTTTGTTTCATCCTTGTTGAACTGTTATACTCTTACTAATCGATTTGTCTCTATTTCATTTCATTTTCAGGAATATTTGTTCACGAATCTTAAAGTTCAGATTGCTTTTTGTATTGCTAAAACCTTTACATGTCTGTTTTTTCATTCTTTGTATTTGGAACAGGAAGGGCCACATGTGATAAAATGTTGTTTCTTTCCCGAAAACTTTCATTTTCAGCCAAGGATTTTACTTTTTCTACACAAAAAAGGTGAGTGAAATATGAGGCGATTATTGTGACGATCTATAAGTACTTCTACGTGACGTGATATGGCAAGGTTGTGTTGTTATTATCACGTGGTACAAGAGCCTCCAGTCACTGCATGTCAACACAACGGGGGGGGGGGGGGGGGGGGGGGGGCGGTGACGGTAATAGCCAGTCAAATATAGGGTCATCCAGATATTTAAAATTACAAATCTATGTTTCACTGCTAGGCTCAGAGCCTATCACATCGGATAAAATTAGTATATCACTGATACACTAATCAGTCTAATGGCTTTCCCGACCCTCGTGTAGGCCAACATTAGTTGACATACTCATATAATGTGGCCAGTAGCAAGAGGTTTTCCCTCAGTGTGTAGGGACTGTGTGGACTGTGACCCTAGACTAGTGTAAGGACTACCTCAGTTTGAAGGGACTGTGTGGACTGAGCCTAGACTAGTGTAAGCACTACCTCAGTTTGAAGGGACTGTGTGGACTGAGCCTAGACTAGTGTAAGCACTACCTCAGTTTGAAGGGACTGTGTGGACTGTGACCCTAGACTAGTGTAAGCACTACCTCAGTTTGAAGGGACTGTGTGGACTGTGAGCCTAGACTAGTGTAAGCACTACCTCAGTTTGAAGGGACTGTGTGGACTGTGACCCTAGACTAGTGTAAGCACTACCTCAGTTTGAAGGGACTGTGTGGACTGTGAGCCTAGACTAGTGTAAGCACTACCTCAGTTTGAAGGGACTGTGTGGACTGTGAGCCTAGACTAGTGTAAACACTACCTCAGTTTGAAGGGACTGTGTGGACTGTGAGCCTAGACTAGTGTAAGCACTACCTCAGTTTGAAGGGACTGTGTGGACTGTGAGCCTAGACTAGTGTAAGCACTACCTCAGTTTGAAGGGACTGTGTGGACTGAGCCTAGACTAGTGTAAGCACTACCTCAGTTTGAAGGGACTGTGTGGACTGTGAGCCTAGACTAGTGTAAGCACTACCTCAGTTTGAAGGGACTGTGTGGACTGTGAGCCTAGACTAGTGTAAGGACTACCTCAGTTTGAAGGGACTGTGTGGACTGAGCCTAGACTAGTGTAAGCACTACTTCAGTTTGAAGGGACTGTGTGGACTGAGCCTAGACTAGTGTAAGCACTACCTCAGTTTGAAGGGACTGTGTGGACTGTGAGCCTAGACTAGTGTAAGCACTACCTCAGTTTGAAGGGACTGTGTGGACTGTGAGCCTAGACTAGTGTAAGCACTACCTCAGTTTGAAGGGACTGTGTGGACTGTGAGCCTAGACTGTAAACACTGCATGGAGGAGGGTGAGGTTGTAAAATTCGGGACTCCTCTTTGAGTTGTCTTGAATCTTTATTTTAGGTTCTTATTTATATTGAAGAATTACCCTGAGGGAAGTTTCATCCATTGTATGAGTCTTGTAATATTCCCCTCTATAACTGCCCCCACTGTCACTCTGGTGTCGGCGGTGGTGCCAAACTGTTACCATGGTAACCATGTAGACACTGGCCGCCGTCCAGTCTGTAGTGCTGAAACATACCGCAAGGTGGCAGTACTAGTGTGAAGGGGTAAATGAGGATGTACGGGGAGGGGGAGGGGGGAGGGGGTAATATTTGATATTGTATGGTAATATATGTACATGTGAGGAGGCAGAGAGGAGGCTGGGGAAGGGAGGAGATGGGGGGGGCAGATATAGCTTAGATAAAAGTTTCTATTCCTTTCACTCTTTTCTTGCTCTAATGGAGAGGCGGGAGAGATGAGAGACAGGGAGAGGAATTAGAGGAGGGAAACTGAAAGAGAAGGGAGGGAGAGAATGAGAGGGAGGGAGATAGATCAGAGTGTGTGCGAGGGAGAGACAGAGGGAGAGAGATCAGGGTGTGTGTTCGAGGGAGAGAGACAGGGAGGAGAGAGAAAGAGAGAAAGACAGGAGAGATGGAGAGAGAGAGAGAGGGGGGGATGGGGGGGGGGGAGAGACAGAGGGTGAGAGAGAGAGAGAGAGAGAGGGTGAGAGAGAGAGGGAGATAACTTCCAAAAGAAACAATTGAAACTCCAGAACAAAGTCCATTCGTCTAGAATCAATTGTGAATGAAAGTGTTTTGGGACAATTTTAAGATTTTGAACAAGCCATGCATTTGGCACATGCGTTTGTGTTGGTGGCAGGGAGGGAGGAGAGAGGGTATAGTAGGGGGAAATAGAGAGGGAGGAAAGAGAGGTAGAGGTAGAGAGAGAGAGAGAGAGAGAGAGAGAGAGAGAGAGAAGGAGAGAGAGAGAGGGAGGGAGAGAAGGAGAGAGAGAGGGAGGGAGAGAGAGGAGAGAGAGAGAGAGAGAGAGAGAGAGAGAGAGAGAGAGAGAGAGAGAGAGAGAGAAGGGAAGGAAAGGGAGAGATGGGAAAGTCTAGAGGCATTGTTTGACCAGAGAGATTAGATAGGGACGTATTGTAGTATCCAGGGGGACCACCAGGGGGACCTGTAGTCCCTAGTTACCCGCCCTTACATGAATACATCTATGTAACCATGGTGATTGGGCTCTTGTATCTATTGCCACACCTCCCCGTCATGTCCCATGAGGGAAACGCTACCGGAAGCGCCATGCCCCCAACTACCTATCTCCCCTAAAGGCCCCTAGGGGAGCCTCTATTGCTGTTGGGCAATATTACTGGAGGAGATTGAATATTGTTGCCATGGCAACCCAAATAGATAAGGGCAATTTATAGGTGTTGTGGGGGTGAGGGTGGAAGATAGAATGTCTCAATATAATATTGCAATTCTACCACAGAGAGAGCTGTAATCATTAAATCACTTTTGTAATCTCAAATTGAAATAATGAAACACATTTATCTCCGGGGCTTTTTATTTGCTGTTTTGGCTACAATTGACTACAAAGCGATCCTATGATTCTCACTGCAGATAAAGGTTTGTGTGTGTCTATGTAGTCATGTAATCATTATTTCTGTAAATATTGATGTATTTCATGCAAATGTGATCCAATTAATATACCGCTACCTAGTCTGTTGTTTCTATGGCAACCCTTCTATAGCTGATTCTGATTGGTTGCTGAGATATTGACACTAGTGCCCTGGTGGCCAATGTATGCAGCAAACACTAGTGCATTGTGGGTACCACTATTATTGTTGCAACATTGACTTAGACTCCTCCAGTACCCCATGGTTACCTTGGTAACGCTATTGGATCCAGTAAGTCACGATTAGTGGACATAGAGTGACCATGGGGATAGGGCGGGGGGGGGGGGGGAGATATAGGAGTGAGTGAGTGAGATTGGTTGCTCATACCCAGGAAATAGAGATAGAGAAGAAGGGAGAGAAAGGCGCTGCTATAAATCTTATGAACAATAGAGGAGAAGAGAGAGGCGCTCCTGATGATGCCTTCAATCAACAAATCAACACAGCGTTCTTTTTGAGAATCAGCATTGTTTTTTTATGACAACAAATCCCCCCCCCTTCCTCACACACACACACACACCTACAACCAACCCCATCAGGTGCCCTTGAGTGAGTGAGAGGGAGAGTCGAGAAGAAAACCTTTAATTCTATTATATCTGTATATAGAGTGGCATATTATGTAACACTGGCATGTATCAATACTGGCTGTCTAGGTACAGTAGTGTGTGTCTGGGGTGAGGTGTGGGGGAGGGGGGAGGGGGAGGGGAGAGGGGTATATTAGTCTGTGTGAGGGAGGGGTGTGGGGGAGGGGTGAGGGGTATATTAGTCTGTGAGGGTGCTACAGGCGCATGTAACTAATGACAGTGGTGTAATGTAGTGTAATGTCTCTGTCCACCACCAGGGCTCCTCTAGTGAGTGATAATAGGGCTTAATGAGGAGTAATGGTGTATTGTATGTAGTTCAGACTATGCCTGGCTATATGTACCTATTGTTGAAGTGGGTGTTATTCGATATTTGACATCGATATTTGAGCGCCTTGACATATCTCAACCCATCAGAGAACAGGAACTCACCCCTTCGGGGTTCGTCCTGTTCTCTGATGGGTCTCGATCAGGTTAAACCCTCCATCGTGCCATTTGCTATTTATAACACTCTATTTGGATGTTAAAAAGTAAATTTAACTTGTTTAGCCTATAGTTTAGCTCAAGGAGGTTTGATTCACCGCAATTTGTAGGCCTAAGTTACGCGGTCAGGAAGACGTCATTTCTAACAGCTTTGTAGGTCAGGCCTACGCTGCACCAATGAGATTGCATCTTTGCCTAAACTGATCACATGTGCAGTTTGGGGGTGAACTGCACCCCCAAACTGCACCTTTCTAACTGCTCATGTGTGTAATAATTAACTAAATTGTATAATCTGCCAGTGCTTTATAGCTCTACATGCATCGTCCACAAAGGGAGAAAGTGAGAGTAAAGATATTTACTGCCTATTGTAGTCCATATACCACAGGGCAGCAGGGGCTGGGACAGCTGTGTAATTGTTGTGCTGGCCACATGTACACACCGTGGTGACAGCAGCGGGTGATTAGACTCACCCTAAATAACTGCCCTGTCACACACAATTACATTCTCTCCTGTCACTGTCACAACTCTCCCTGCTCAATTACACTCTCTCTTGTCACTGTCACAACTCTCCCTGCTCAATTACACTCTCTCCTGTCACTGTCACAACTCTCCCTGCTGCTCTATCATTCATCTCTGTTACTGCTGACAGCTGGGTGTCACACTGTTGTACAGTGGGTAATAGAGCTGGTGTCACAAGTTGAGAAAATAACAGTATTCAGTCTTGGCTCTGCAGTCGATTTCGGCCGATTGCAGTAGCCCATGACCGAGTGGACCAATGGGCCTAACCACAACTATGTGTGGCATCAATGAGGCCTCCGACGATGTATAGTCCAGGCAATCTAAGCCCTCACACACACATCAAAACAGCAAAAAACCCCATGTTCAGTTTAGCTTCTAGAGCCCTGTTCTCTGAAACCTTAGTAATTTGTGGTGAAGTGAAAATTAATTTATATACAGGGAGAATGCAAATCGGTATCACTGCTGTGGGGATGAAGCCAGGACTGTATTGTTTATTTGTCCTTTTAAAGTGAGTACAATAGGTGCTACACTTCAGGTCAGGTGTCTTCCAGTGTATACCTTATACCCCTGTAACACAACACAACCAAAGTGAACTGTATTGAAGCGAAGCATATTGAATCGTTATGAACTGATTTCTTAAATGGTTCTGTTCATGCTCCCATGAATGTGCATCATTGTACTGTGGAGAATCCACTTCTGTTCCCACTACACTCTGTATTACCATATTTCAATTTAATCGACTGCCCAGCCGGACTGCCCAAAACTATTTGCTTCGCCTCAGTTCTGTTCACACTAGCAGAAATAAAATTGGGAAAGCGAAACAAATCAAATCATCTTTTAGAATTCACCTACCAGATAGAGGTGGATTCTAGAATTCACTGTGGTATGGATTCGGTTTGGAAGTGCTTTGCAGTGTAGTGTGAATGGAACCAAATTCTAGAAAGTGCTTCAAAGTGCTTTCCCGAGTTGTAGTGTGAAACAGGTTTAAGCTATACTATATGGGATTTGATGTAATGATATAAAAGATAATATCAAACTAGTGGGATGACTACACATAGAGACTATCCTCAAGCAGCGGGAACATTAGTTATACTGAATACCACTTGTGTAAACCTGTCACACACGCAGCTGTATAATTGAGTTATTGTGTAACCTGTACCACCTCACTAATTAACATGGATTGATTATACATAATTAACTTCATCATTCAAGCCTCCTTCTTCTCTCATCTCCTTCCCTTCTTTCTCACTTGCCTTCACTCCACTGTTCTGACTTCTGCTTTATTTTTTCTCTTCCCCTTTTCTTCCTTTTCTTCCTTTTCCTCTTCCACTCTCTCTTGCTCCTGCCACCCTCTGACCCCTTAACTTCATCATTCAATCCTCCTTTTCCTCTCATCTCCTTCCCTCCCTTCTCTCCCCTTCTCCACTATTCTGACATCTGCTCTATTCTTTCTCCTCTTTCTCCTCCCCTTTTTCTTTCTTTTCCTCTTCCACTTTCTCTTGCTCCTTCCATGCTCTGGCACCCTCTGCTCCCTCCTGTACCTCCTCCAGTGCTCACTTGCTCCTACTGCGCCACCACCTGCTCCTCCTCCTCCAGCTGCTCCTACACCTGCTCCTGGTCCAGCTGCTTCTGCATACAGACTGATACACGCATACCCTGCTGTACCACCACCACCACCACCACCACCACCACCACCACCACCATCTCCTCCTCCTGCTCCTCCTCCTCCACCACCACTACAGAGAGGTATCATCGCTGATGCATTCTGGGATTGTACCTGTTACCGGAAGTAAAGGATACATCCCAAGACAAGTAGAAGGAGGAGTAGGAGCAGGAGGAGGAGGTGGTACAGGAGGAGGTGGTACAGGAGGAGGCAGTACAGGAGAGCTAGGTGGTAGTAGGGAGACAGATAGAGTCTATAACACCCTATCCACATATACACTATATACACCTATAGGAGAGTGCTGGTGGTGTATGCACTGAGCACATATAGTACATGTATGCAGGATGAGTTGCTCCTGCACCAGGCCTTGAGCTGCTCACTGAGACAAACACCGTCCCGGGGCAGCGGCCGGGGTCAGGATCAATACCAGGAGACAAGGGATAGTCATAGGAGCTGTGACACCTATACATTTACATTAGTGATACTATTTGTGACTCCTATACATTAGCATTAGTGGTACAATTTGTGACTCCTATACATTAACATTAGTGGTGACATCTGTGACTCCTATACATTTACATTAATGGTGACATCTGTGACTCCTATACATTAACATCAATGGTGACATCTGTGACTCCTATACATTAACATTAGCTGTTAAATGTTCGGGAATGTGACTCACATTGTATTGAGGAATCAACTTTGGAGATTAGGCACTGAGATTCCTTTGTAGTAAATGTGGAATGTGCCTGAAGAAGTGGAAGAATGCTACGCAGTTTAATGGCTGAAGATTATCAGGTCTACATGCACTAGACAGTACCTCCAGCTCTAGTACATGCTCTTACATGCACATCTGTGTGTGTTACATGTGTAAACATGTGATGTCTCCATGGTTACATGAAGGCATCATGTGACTAGTCACATGACGTGCTTTATTTGGTGTTGTGCTTGTGTTTATGATCTATCATGTGCGGCCATACAGCAGCCTCTGCCTTAAAGCTGCAGTGTCACACCAGAGGCCAGGGTTGTCCTTAAGGCTGAACTACAACAACTGAATCAGCAATATTTGACACAAGATGCACAGTGAGAATATATGCCTTAAGAGGATGAATTAGCAAATTAAGTGGACATTAACTTATTTCTTATAACTCTACATTGAGATTGAGTTATCGCTCATCAGCTTTAAGACATTCTGAGTTATCGCTCATCAGCTTTAAGACATTCTAAGTTGTTTTTCCTCCTGAAGCTTACGTACATACTGGTGCATATTGGAATTACAGAACTGTGGAACGTGACAATTAATCTAGAAATTATAGTGTGGGATAGTACACACACAGAGTGAAAAGTAACTCTTAAAGGAGAACAGTAAGAACTACTGGTGATATCCAAGTGGAACTGCACTATGTATACCTGAATCTTACCTTCCCAGGTGCTCTCAGGGCTATGTGTCCTTAGTGACAGTCAGCCCTCTATAGACTGGAACCAGCATCTTGGCCCTCAGTTAAAGCTGAACTATCAGAGATTGTGCTGGACCTTCCCTCCTGTATTGACATTACCCTGTGGTTGTCCAGGATCCCACCTAAATGTAGAGACTGAGAACTGAGCCTACAGCCTTGGTCATCTGTTAAAGCTGAACTGTTATAGACTCAACTCCTGTGTGTAGCAAGTCTCAGATCCAAGATGGCGGGGTGCAGTTGTCGGGACCAGCCGGTGCTGATTGTGGCCACGATGAGTATGGGGCTGGAGCAGGCCATCCTTGTGATGCTCATTGTCCTCGTCTTCCTCATCATCTTCATGGCGCTCATTGTTGCCGCTAACGAGCTCTCGCGCTTCTGCTGCTCTCTCGGAGACAAATGCTCAAAAGCTTGCGCAAATAACTGCTGTACACCGCCGGTCATCAAAATATGTCAGACCAATGCCCAGCCCATCGCCCCTGTGGTGGCTATATGAGGCTGGGGCAGCATGGCCCCTTGCACCCAACCCTCTGTCCGTCCTCCCACCACACCCCAACCCAACCCCATATATTGTATGTCAGCTTTAACATACCCCCACCCCCCATTACCTGCCCTTGGACACATGTTCATACTCTGTACAAACCTCTCCATTAGCATAGACAACAAAGTGGTTCTGCCCCTGCCCCGTCACACACCATGGCAACCACTCTACTACACCTGTAGCTACCCCTGTAACCATGGTCCCCATGTACTGGAGGAAATGTACACCTCCAGCCTCTGTCTCAAGACTTAGTCATTTGTTGCCTTGGTAACCCAATAAACAGGATGTGTGTAACTAAGGACAGGCCAAGAGATTGTGTAACCTAGTGACAATGTGATCCAATAGCATGTCCTCTCTCAGAGATCAAACTAAGGTCAAGTCAAGGAAGTTTTCTAGTGACCTTAAGACATAATATTTACAGGTCATGGTCAACTCAAGGTCAGATCTATGACCTATTAGTTAAACACCAGGAATATCTGTGTAGCTATCTCAAGGACATGGTGTTATTTAATTTATAGAAGGTCATTTGAAGGTCAAATATTATGTCAGTATGGCTGACATGTGTATAAGACATAAGACTTTGGGATTAGTGCCTTTATGGCCTAGTAAGGACCTAGTATAAGGACCTAGTATAAGGACATGGGGAAGGGTTCATGTAAGAAGGTCTGTGATGGGTTCTTCAATAACATTTAATTTTACTTTTAATTCCTTTAAAGACTCATCCTGAATTGTTTATTGGATAATATATGGGTCAGGAGCTAGCTTTAAGTTATTTTTTTTCTATTTCTTTGACAATTTTCTTGGAAATTATGACATTTTTATGCATGAAGAGGAACATTAGTCATCAATAAGTAGGGTCCCTCCTATTTAAATTGTGATTCATAAATCATAAAAAATTCTAAATTAATTCAGGAATTTGTAGTATACTGGTGGGGCCCCCTAGTGTGCCTATGAGTGAACTATGCCATCCACTGCCCCCGTTTTTTACTGTTGCCAAAAATTATGCAAAAATTTGATGTTGTTCTAGTCAGTGAACATTTTGTAAAATTTTCTACAACATTTCTAGTACTCAGTGACATGTTTCTGAACATTGCCAAATTGGGTTTTGTCTTCCTCGAAAATCTCTCCGTGGAATGGATAGAATTGTTTCATTATATTTCTTCACTATCATTTAGTGTTTCTATTAATCTGAATTGTGCATTTCTCTTGTATATTCTTGAACATTCTTTCAATCCCGTAATCTAACTTATAAAATAAGTTTCCCTGGTTACAGTGTACTTGTTACTGTATTATTGTTGGTACTATTCATGAATATTATACAACACTCATACTATTCATTATCTACAATGTTTCATCCGTTCAAATAAAATTGGTAAAAATGAACATTTTTCATCTTTTCTTCTTCCTCTCCTCTCGTTTGATAACATTATTTTCGCTGATTCGTCTGCAATTAATTAATTATTTTATCCTCTATATACATTTCTAAATTTGTTATCGTTATCATACAGCCCTCAATACATTGACATACGATATGTAAAGAGATCCTGATCAATGTAAACCATCGAGAAATCTTAGTGAAAATAGCTTGTGATGAAGAGATACAAAGATGGAAAATACATAGCAAGAAAATCTCTCAGAGAAGATGAGGTTTGGGTAGGAATTAGTGACAAACTGAGATTCATTCAAGAAAATAGAATCAACCTGAAAACACAACTTTAGAAGACGTCGAGAAATGGTTTAGTTAACTGTGTTGGTCCTTATGGACATAGACCAGGAAACTGTAAAAGCGCTACTGTGCTGACAGCTGGTGAGAGGCAATGGAACTAATAACCAATGTAGGTGGCGCTGCAGCTCCGTGTAGTAAAGCATGGCGCAGCACAGTGTGAATAAGGCATTCATATTGAATGTAAGGTATTCATATTGAATGTAAGGCCTTCATATTGAATGTACACTAATGTGGCAAATACAGTTAATAAACTATTGATCTATCAATAATATCCCTGGCCAGGTGTGAGGGTAGAGTTAGAAGCACAGGTAAAGTTAGAAACACATGTACATTTAGTGTTGAAACGATGGTTGATGATTGTCATGAACTGGTCGGTACTATTACCAGGAAAATATTCATATCTTCATCTCAACAGTTAGGGAGTTTTAATTTTCTTTGAATTCTTTATTAATCGTGATTTTGATAAAAAACAAAACAAAAAAAACAATCCAAACCACACAATGCCATTAGAATCATCACGGTTGCATCGTGTGTTTAATATTACCAGAGCTACCCATCAGTTTGTATGTCATTTTATTTTTGTGAGAATCTACCACGACCTTGTATGACCATTTCCTTGTAAGATGTGATCATTTTATTTACAAAACTCTCCCCACAAGATGCTTGTCTTATTTGACTGGGTACGGTTGTTAGGTGGTTGTATACGGTGTTTCTATGGGTAGTGTTGCCTTGGTTACCACTGTTTACCTTAGCAACAGAATGCCATATATGATGTACATTACTGTAAGAGCGTTTTCTCTTTCTCTCTACATCTCTTTTTGTAATAGACAAACAAAATAAAGTTTTTATTATATAAATGAAAAACGTCTACTTGATGTTTTGTTCGTTATATTACAGGGGTCTGACAGACAGTTTTCCTGCAACAGTTTAATATTGTATCTCTTTGATATAACTAATTCTCTTCCCGGAAATACTAGTGAATCCAGTATGTACATGCCAATAGGGGATTTGCTTGTGCCACCAACAGAACTAATGCCGAAAAGAGGAGTCGGAAACCTAAGAATAAATAAAATCCTTAATAAAAGCAGCACATGTCTATTACAGTGCATCCTGGGATGGATTCTGATGAAATCTGACATACAAATATTTGGCAACATTTTTACAAAAAAAAATTGCAAGAATGTTTTCACCAATATCATAGCTTTATAAATGATCTATAAAAGCCAAATGCATGATGGGAAAAATGACATCAGACCACCGATAAATATTCCATGCTGAACATGACATGTTTTCTATAGATTGTAGACTACCGTAAGTCCCATAGTTCCATGCGAACCCCGATTCAAAATGACGGCTATGCAAACCCCCAATTGTCTCCAGTATTTGATCCAACTTCAAGCAGGGTTGATATTTCCACTGGTGCTCTCGGTTCCTATGGATCTATTTATATGTTATATACCAGCAATAGGGGATATGTATATTACACTGCATGCTGGGATGGATTCAGTGAAATATTTAGCAACATTCTTATTGAAAAAGGCAAATCAAATTTAGATCAAATAAAAGTGTTTATCAATATATGCTATACCAGACAGTGGTACTACTGCCAGTGTTTATAAGTATTATAATAATAAGTACAATAATTAATTAGCCAAAACGTTATTCTCAGTTGTAATAAAGAGTTACAATTTATAATAAGAGCAATACTGTATAATGTCAGTCAGGGTGCCCGGATGTATATTGCACTCCTCTGACTCCTGCATTTCCATGGAAACTGGAGATTCTGCCAGCCGCCCTCCCTCCCCCCTGGCCGCTCTCCCTCCCTCCCCCTGGCCGCTCTCCCTCCCTCCCTCCATTCACAGAAGTAGTCCCGGATTAGCCGTGCTAATGTCTGCTATAGGCACTGTTTACACTGTATAGATAATGAATGGAAGATACAAGGATGGGGTGGGTAATGGATGAAGTAAAAGATAAAATGTAATGGTAATGGATTAAAGGTAGGATGAAATGGCATAAGGAAACAATTTTGCAAATATAATGTAATGAAATAAGGTAGAAACATTGGCACTAGACCTAGTCTCATCCAGGGCTGTATTCTGAATAGCGGAATAAACACCTAACTATAATTGATAGAGATGAAGATAAAAGAATAGAATTAGAAATTGTCGTGGTGTCTAAACCAGGACATAACAGCAGTAATGGTCCTGATTTCTTCCGATCTTTTTATTAAATAAATTCATATAAAACTACTAACCATAGAATTACCATGGCATCCTACTTTTCCATGTTTTGAAAAGCAATGAATGGAAGTAAACGGCTCTAAAATAATAATGATAATTAGTTTGTAAAACAGCTAAATATAAAAACACAAATATAGGGTGTCTCGAAGAATAAAAAGAAGGGGATATTCGGGGGAAGAAGAAGTAAAGAGAATAGCTAAACACTTGGAGTGTGAGGCAAGTCTAGCCTGTCCGATGCTGGTAAGATGAGTATTCTCCCTTTTATCGCTCAACACCTCATGAATATACCACAATGCATTGCGGCTCCCATAATGCAATTTATACGTCACACCCGGGTAATGGGGGAACCAGGTCCTTAACCCTTTCCTCCACAAGTAGCGTCCATTTTCGTCTTCTGATCAGAAAAACAAAATAATTTTTCACCGCGTCCATCTGAATTTCTATGCATACAAACCTAATGCAATCTCGTCTAGATATTTAAATATTCTATCTGAAGTATCAACTGGATTTAAATATCATCTCTTGGGTTTTTCTAATTAATTGAAGGTTTGTATGTGTACGATGCGACACAGTCCCTTCCTCAAAAAAAAAAAAAAAAATAAAAAAAATAATTGAAGGTTTGTTTCACCTTGTGTAATTTCCTGGTCAGAAGACCTGCCACAAATTGTTCTCTCTCATAGATACGGATTGAATGAAAACCGTAGATGTAATTGTTTATAACGCTATCCACCTAATACACCTTTAACACACTTAATGTCCTATATTGAGGTCAATTCCAGGATTCATGGAAAAAGTCCATGTCCTATATTTAGGTCAATTCTAGGATTTATGCAAATAATCTATGTCCTATATTTAGGACAATTCTAGGACTCTCTAATCTGTATGAGTAAATGGTGTGTTGTCAGGTAACGTTATTTTGAAATCCACCAATGGACCAAATACTTGCCCATTTAGCCCATGTCAACAAGGAACACACTAAATCACACTCATCTTTTATCATCTCAGTCTTATTACCATAAGTCATCTAGCTGTTATCATTTTAGAGAGAAGAGACTCGTTACTAAACTGTTGGTCTGAAAAGAGGAAAAACATATCCATACCCACAAAATGTTGTTCTGTAAGTTTCACTTCCCTACACAAAGAAACAAAGAATAAAAACATACCACAAGGTTGTTAGCGTCTGTGGTCAGGACTATAAACTAAAATATAAATTGCCTTGGCCTAGGGCCTGACCTATATAGACTGCTGTAAATATTTATATCTGGCAGAATGCCAGGAAAATGATTACTGCATTGTGAATGTGATGATCTCTGTGTTTGTGTTTTTCATTTTTATTTTATTTTTATATTCAGAAGTAAACATACATTTCTCTCTCCCTCGGCCTCCTCCTCTGCTCATCTAGAAGTAGACTTGTACAATCCTAGGTTTGATAAATATATATTTATTGCGATTTTTTTTTCTCATTTATTCGTTTAATAATAAATTGCCAGTTTAGCTTTGTGCAATAGGGGAGTTATTGTCCGCCATCTTGTATCTCGATTTGCATGAAATTATGGGAGTTGTATGTCAGTGTAAACGCTATAGAAAACATGCCATGTTCAGTATGGAATATTTAACAGTGATCTCACGTAAATAGTCATGAGCTTTACTTGTTTCCATTAAACAAGACTTCATCTTCCCCATCATGCATTTGTGTTTATAGATCATTTGCACAAGCTATGATATTGGTGAAAGGATTGTTGGATTTTTTTTTATAAAAAATGTTGCTAAATATTGGTCAGTCAAACCTGAACTGAATCCATCCCGGCATGCGCTACAAGGTATAAAGAATGTGAGAATTATACTATTGAACCTTGCTGTATGGGACCTGCATACCCTAATACATGGGTCACACAGGACGCGGTTATTGTAATGTATGACGTCACTTTAGAAACAACAATTGAGGCATATGAACCATGATACCCTCATTTACTAAATGCCATCTTTCAGCATCAGCAATAGCAATAGGATTAATTTTGCACTATGTTTTTAAGTAATACCTTATAGCACATTCTTGAACTCATTCATTCAATGTATTTTCTAAGGAAATTAGTTGTCCTGAATTTTCCCCTCTTCCAATGGATGCCCAGTTGCAGTTGAATAGTGTACATCACAATATTCTGCATTTGTGTGTGTGTAGGTTGGGGGGGGGGGGGTGCAAGACAGGCAGGAACAAGAAACAGTTAACAGTTAATATACTATACTTTTTATGTTTTAAACTTTATGATTTGTGTCAGCTTAATTTAACTAATTTCCGTTTCCAAGGAAAACGATTCTCGATTTTAGTTACTTG